>CAAKHC010013595.1:133003-150883 GCA_901007825.1 Macroramphosus scolopax | reverse complement strand
TCGCCCTCATCCAGGACAACTTCTATTACTTACAAATTACAGGCTCGGTAACCCAGTTACCCACAGGAGGCATCGGTTTGTTTAGAAGTCTACAGGGTTTCCAGGGGACGGCAGCTTGTCCAAGGGCAAACCACAGTGGGTGTAGTGTTGGGACGTGAAATAGTCGACACGGAAAAACAATCTACAAAATGCTGTAAAACATAGAAATCAAAGCTTGTAAAATAAGTTAAGAAAAAGATCAGAATATTTTCATAATAAAATCAGCATCATGTCGTTATCGATTATCACTTGCCCTCCAACATCCCCGGAGATTTACTCAACAGAGATTATCAGCAGGCATTCAAATTATTGATTATCATCCGTGGACACTTTCTGAGGAGCAAAAGGTTGAGACGATAATCACCCATGAAGCACCGGGGCAGCGGCGATGATGTGCGCATGTGGCGTATTTGGACTAAAGGTTAAATCCTATTAAAATTATAGAGGTGAGAAGAAAAAGAAGTGTTTTATATTCAGTTCATTCCAGGATTTCCTTGGTCATCAACTTACCATCGATACATCTTATTGAATTTACTCTGAGCATATCAATACACCAGTTATAGACTGTTTGAGTTATATTTTCAGGAATGTCAAAGTAAAACAATTTACTTGTGATTGCACAACATTTTGTAGGCTGAACGTTGATGAACGTGTTGACTGCAGAAGTCGTTCCCCAGACGGCCGGACCACACACACACATTTATCTTTTGTCTCCAGGCTCGGTGTTGATGCTGCTGATCCTGCAGTACAATACCTGGATGCTGCGCTGTTTTCTTCATAAACAAAGCAGTGAATCAACAGCAAGGAAGTCTTCAAACCTTTAGATACTGGTTGTTTGTTGGTCATTTGTGTACAATTGAGTTGAGTTTTGCCTTGGTTGATTCTAGTGAGGCAAGCTTTGATTAGTTCCCTCCTTGGAGGAACTTCTAGTGTGTGATGATAGAATGAGTCACCTGAAATGATGCTTCATAGGTCGGCTGTGTGAAACTCTTCCTATATATGAAAATCAATGAAGATGTAAATGCCATTGGTAGGATAATGTCCAGCTTTCTGCATTTTGATTGGTGACCGTGTAGCTACACAAATACTGAGGATGGAAGATTATGATTAAATACGAAGGTCAAACATTTTTACACAAATACACCGTCCACCTCCTGTGTTGCTTCTCCTCCTGTTGTGAGAGACTGTGTGATATATGAAATCTGTTTTTGAGGTGTGAAGATCTTTGGAGAAGCAGATTTGTTTGGTTGCCGGAGAGAACTGCAGACGTCCTTTTTATGAACATGCATGCACAGCCACACAGGGACCTGAATACTCCGCCTATCCACTGATACAAATCTATAATGGATCACCTTAATTTCCTTATATGATGCTTATTTTGCATCAAACCCACTGTAGCTTGTCATTGATTTCAGTTAGCAAATTTGGCAAATGACCTCAAAGTCGTCAGAAGGCATCGGTACATTTTGTATGTAACGCTGCTGAACACTGAATATAGTATTCACAATAAATATGAAGTGATTTAATTCATACCGACTTGATTTTAATATCGAGAAGGGAGATGATTCCCCACGATGTGACTGTGTGAACAACACAACACAAGGTGTATATGCGCACACACACACACAAATACACAATAAAGTCCACACTTATCCTGTGTCTCATCCAGTTAACGTTCTCGCCAGGAGGCCTCGAGGGGCAACAAGCGCAGTAAGTAGCTAGGTAATTAGCTAATAACTTGCTAATCACATTGGCAGCCGCGAGCCCTTTAAGGTTTGAGACGGTCCACTGGCATCAACGACTGTCATCAGTGTCGGAGACTGTCCAACGTTCAGCCAGAGAAGTCACGCAGCATTGCACGTTTATTCATTCACAAGCCTCCTGTATGAAATGTAACATCCCTTTAAATGTTTGCATTTACAACACGCACGCACGCACGCACTCACGCACGCACGCACGCACGCACGCACCCACACTTTCAGGGCTCTCCTCGCCTCCCCAATTAGGCCTCTAATTTGGCTAATGGAGCATTAATGGAGAAAGAGGCTGCTGAAGACCCGAGCTCAGCACAATGTCCTCTAAACAAACACACACACACAAACACACACACCTCCACCCCCAACCCAATATAACAGATTAGATTTCACTAACAATAGTATCAGAATGCCCCTCATTGGAGACAACACACACACGCCCACATACACACAGTCACAGGCACACGCACAAAATATACAGAAACACAGAAACATACTCCTCTTTACAACACGTTCATGGATAACACACTCATTAAGAGATGTGGACAGCCTGGGAACGAGTGCAGCGCTGTTGAGAGGAGGATCAACATGGCGCCATCACCCTGCTCCTTATCACACACACACACACACACGCTGGTGGTCATGTACTGTATATGTACATAACCCCATGTATGACCTGTGTCTTGGGCCTCTGCTTTGACCTTCATATCAGTGCTGTGAAGCCCTCGCAACTCAATTCTCGACAATTTCTACCGAAAGAATCATCAATTACAGTTGATGTTGCGTCTTGCCATTATGAGGTCATCACCCCATCGGTGCATGTTTCAGCAGCGTTCACGAATATTGTCCCAGCGTTGCGATAAGGCTGCTGCGATGCCTTGTTGGGGTTGCGTTGCAGTTTCCAAGGCATGACGGCGCTGGCGACAGCCATATCTGACGTTCTGACCCTTTTCAAGTCAGCCGCTTGCACTTCAGTCTATTTTTCTGTTGCTCACACAGACACACACACACACGCTCCCCACATCTGGAGATAGTGTCACCGCTCCAGTCTCCAGGCATTCGATAAGAGGACCCCTGAAAAAGAAAGGAGGGGGTGCAGTGAGTATTCATGGCGAGCAGCCTGAGAGGAGGAGCGTGGAAACTCAGAGAGAGAGAGACAGAGTGTGTGTGCAGTCATCCTAATCTCCAGTCCGGCTCCATAAACACTGCTGAGGCCTCCGAGCCAGATCCTGAACAGCCATGCGGCTCCAGGTCTGATGCAACACGTCACACATCGTCAACGAACCACGATTAGCTCAGGCCCTATCTGATGATGTCATCAATTGCTACTTGTGGTGGTAGAAGCAAAAGGGGTCCAGTTGGCCTCACTACGTGTTGCTCAGGAACATTGAAAAAAGTGAATTGCTATTCATCGCACGCGATATAGAATGTTTATGTGTGTGTTGTTGCCTCTGACCGTTAAACAAGGTTTCCTCCAAAAGTGACCAAATCTCTTGACATGACTTTAAAGCATGTTGTTCAGATATTTCTTCCTACAGAGACATGACGTGTCACAGAAGTCTCGCTTGTTCTTAGGCAGACTTGTTGCAGGAGAAACAAGTGTATAATAGTGAGATCCAACGATGACATCATCCTGAAAGACGTGAAACAACGTGAAGCTCATGGAAACACATGTCCACCACAGATGAGCCAGGTGTGCTTTTCATACACCCTTTTATGGATTCACAGCCGGAGCTGCGCCGCTTGCTGGTGATCACCCCGACATGCACACCGAGATGTGGAATCTGAAATCTCAGGAGAATGTTGTGTGGGAGTAATAACCAGGTTTGTAAAGAGTAATGAGCAAACATTGCATTTTCTGATATGCTGTCGACCTATGAAGCCTTCAAGCACGTGTCCATCTCTGTCAGGAGAGTTTCTACGAGGGTGTCAAGACACTTATAACAATCTGAGCCCAACAATTGCAGCATTGTACTTAATGCCAGTCATCGTATTCAGTCTGAATATGGGACAAGATCCAAAAACGACCCCAAAACAAAGGTAAACTAGGTTTACAATTACCGGAATAATCCTTTACATGCTATTTGTCTTCATAATGAGTTGCTGGACGAGTCAAGGCTATTCAAGATAATCCATTATTTACCGGAACTTTAAAATTAAGAAAGAGCATGCTAGGATAAAGACGTTTTATTATTATATCACACATCATGTCAGGACCTTACGACAGATTTAACAGAGAACACACGAGCCTGCTCACTGACTTGTCCTCATATTTCAGTACATCGACTGTCTCAAAGTGCTTTGACGCCGTGTTTGTGTCTTATCAAATACAACATTCTTTTGAGAATATTATTATTGTCTGCACGTGATTCCCCCCACCGACAGGGAAGACGTGTGCACTGTCTCCATTGGGATTGGCTCCCTCGGCAGCACAGGAGCTTCAAAGCGGGCTGTGATTGGTCGTTACCGAGCACAAGTTTGATTGTGAGAGGCCTCCAAGCTGATAAGAGACGGAGCCAGGCCAAATACAGACCAACTGTCTGTTAGCATTCCTCAGCGTTTGGCGATATCCTCCTACTACCACACACAGAGTCTTTCAAGAATGCAATATTAAAGGTCTTGTTTTGAAATATCATACAATACTCACCAACACACACACACACACAATGTTATCAAGAATGTGCTCACTAATTTTAAACACAGATAAAAGAAGCACGGCGGCATCCTCATCGAGGTATGATAGAAATGTGGGATGCAAAACTGGCTCACAGACGTTTTTGGAATTCAGAAGAGGTGCCGTCATCTCTCAGGGGTTTCAAACACGTCGCTTCGTTACATGAGCACACGTGAGAGGTTCTGAGACCCAACAAGCTGATGGCAAACTGCTTCGACTTCTCTGCTGAAGATCGATGAGGATCTGTCGACTTCAGGACAAAAGCTCAGCTCAGTACTGAGGCAGAGAAACCTTCTCTTCCTAAAGAAAACACCGGACGTCAAACAACAACCTGTTCACCCTTTAAATAAATGGCGAGCAACAACAAATACGCCCTCTCACACTTTCGCTCATTCATGGATTCGTGGAAGTAGGATGCCGTTTATTACAGGCAGTTGTTTTGCTATTGTCAGCTTTGACGAGAGGATGAGGAGATGTTGACTTCCTGTCCCTTCACGGTGGAGACCACCCACCCTCCAGACGGCGCGTTACAAGACTTATGTGATGACGTAGGTGTGCGTTTACACTCATATCTTTAGCAGTTTGCTCATTGAAGTGAGTCTAAGTACCTGAGGACAAAAGAATAAGTAGCACACCACCTTCATGGACATTTCACACTATGCATTTAATGATTTTTTAGCCCATCATTAAGCAGTGGGTCCACAAACAGGAACGGAGACTCGACATGTGCTCAAAATTTGCAAACACAACGATGAAATTTGCACATGAGAGGAGATGTCATCTCTGCACAAAAAAGGCTGGACTGTGATGGAGCCGCCAGCCGCCGTGCAGACTGGTAAAATGAATCCGTCGTGTCTCGTTGCATCCAAGGGTCGATGTTCCTGTCAGTGCCGACACCTTCCTGTTTAGATTGGTGAGTGTCTGTTTGTACAACTCTCAGTAGCCCTGCAGGTCGGCCACTAGTAAGTTAGCATCATTTGTATATATGACTCTATTACAGTAATGTTTATTTTCATTTATTTGGGTGGAACTGATGGTGTGTTGCACTAAAAGATTTCTTTGAGAGTTTGTAACGATACGTCTGTTCATTGACAAGACAGAACTTAAACCACTTGACAACCCTTTGATCACTGCGGTGTTTTGAACGTCCTCGCTCGTCGAACAGCAGGGTGTTAACAGACGAGCGAGTTCTGAAGAGAGATGAGAGGAAAGAGCCGCTGGCATCCGATGATCCTCACGCTTTAAAGTGCACAAGCATGTCTGTTGTGTCCGCGGCACAAATTGCTGTACGTCCCGTTTTGATATTCATCTGCGCGGATCAAACAGTACTTTAGTTGTTGAGGGTGTAACTACGACTACGGCCGCAGGGAATCCACAAGCGGAGAACCTCAAAGCCACACAAGAGGAGCTAAGCCCCGCTGAAGAGGTGCTGTCATCTTCTCCAGGCTGCACCTGTGGGGACTGGCCTGGCTCTCGGTGGGGCTGGCCCGGGAAGGAGAAGGGAGCTTTGGGAGGATTTGGGTGGGAATGGCAGCCCACTTTGGGTCTTCAGTATCAGCCCTGAGGGGAAGGACGGGAGAAGACACCATGGAGTGAGTTCAGGTGTGCAGACAGGAACAGGAGGGGAGGAAATCCTTTTTAGGTTATCAAATGAATTTGTGGTTCTTCTTATACCCGCTTTAATAATGCCAATAGCAAGACAATTGGGATAATGTTCATGTCAATTCTTGAAGCGAGAGACCGAGGGCCCCAAACAGGATGTCGCCATAGATCGCTGGAGTTGAGCGTTTTACTGTTGGTGTTCTCATACATAAAAAACATCAGCGAGACAGATATATGTGCCACTAAACCTGCTCACTTTTCCCAACTCCCTCCGTCCACCGGCGAGCGTTTCACAGTCTGGTACTGCAGACGTGTTTGCACGCTGTTAAGCCTCACTGTATTTATTACTGACAGAATTCCCAGGTACTTATAGTTTAAAAACACTCTTACATTTTTCCCAACATGCACCTACGCTGCTCACAAGTACTTAGCGTATTATAGAAACAAAACAGATCTACCACTCAGCACACACTTTAATCCTCAGGCATCCAGCTCTGGGATGGTGTGAGAAGGTCTGAGGCTGAGCTCTGCATCCCCGCCAGTCTGCTGACAGACAGCGCTCTCCGCAGTGGTGCAGGTCACCGGGTCATGTGACCTATCTGTGGACGAGCAGCACGCAGACACACGAGGGCCGAGACACTAATCCAGCCATCCTTCTTCGATATGCCGTCGTCAGGCGAGGGAAAGTACAGAGCTGGGAAACATGTGTCTTGGAGAAAAGCTTCGGAAAGAACTGGTGTGTTTCAAACTGCAAGGTCTTATACAGAATATAAAACAGCAGTTTGCTCACATGTTGTGGGTGGAAAATATGAGAGACACAAATTTTAAATTTGACCAAAATATATAGCGTAAAAGTTTTCATGTCGAGCATAGTTTGAACGTTTTTCTTGACATGATGTCCAGTGACTGTCAGAGAAGAGGCCTTACAAACTGTATAGTGCCACACCCTCTGTTCTTAGACAGACTTTTAACAGGAAAGAAACAGGTCGAAGAAACCTCAGGAAGAGCCGCAGGGGAGGGATTCCTCTCCCAGGATGGACGGACCAGGTATACACCGATCAGCCATAACATCATGACCACCTGCCGAACATTGTGTGGGTCCCCCTGACCCGTCGAGGCATGGACTCCACTAGACCTCTGAAGGTGTGCTGTGGTATCTGGCACCACGATGTTGGCAGCAGATCATTTAAGTCCTGGAGGTGCGAGGCCTCCATGGATCGGACTTGTTTATCCAGCACATCCCACAGATGCTCGATTGGATTGAGATCTGGGGAATTTGGAGGCCAAGTCAACACCATGAACCTCGATATGTTCTTCCATTGCTCCGTGGTCCAGTTCTGATGCTCACGTGTCCATTGTAGGTGCTTTTGGTGGTGGACAGGGGTCAGCATGACCACGCAGCCCCATACACAACAAACTGCGATGCACTGTGACTGGTGAGGGTTCAACACATGAAGCACCTGGTTACAGTGAGGACGACGTCTGGTTGAAGTTGTGAAACTAACAGCTGTATGTAAGTCATACGGCCTTGACGAGTTTGGGTATTCAGATTGCGTAAGACCCCATTTTATGACGTCCTATTAGAACAACAAGTACAAAACATCAGTATGTCATCAAAAACCTACCTAAGGTTTTCTTGTACAGCTGAACACGCAGCGAGTGAAACCTCTGCAGCCTGTTCAACACATAAAGTTGTTTCCTGGAAGAAGTGGATGTGGACAGTTTGAAGAATGGAGGCATTTAAAATGTGCACAGAAACAAATGGAGGGCTAAACAAGTGCTAGCAAAGTGCACGATCGATCACAGCGCGGGAGTGGAGGGACGAGGACGGAGGGAACGTGTGAGCGCGGAGGCCGAGAAGAGGAGGCAGAGAGAGGGAGGGAGGGAGTGAGGGAACCGGGGGGGTCGGTGGGTGGGTGGTAGATAAAGTCGAGCTCTGGAGGATTAACTTGTCTTGAGTTTGTTTCAGAGCCGGCGTGGCTGAGAGACGGGTTCTCTGCTCCGAGGCTCTGGAAGATCTCAGCAACATCCAGACGCCCTGTCTGCTGTTCACACACTGCGCGACGCACACTAACATGAACACCGAGAAGCACACACGCATACGAAGACACTCTCTGCCTCCGTTTCTCTGTATTTCTGAGGGTTCTGTATTTAAAGTGGTTAAAATAACATTTGTATTACAAGACATGACAGCGTGTAATATGAGAGGATTCTTATTACTATTTCCAGATGAAGATATATTACTTTACCAGACCCCCAGCCAACAGCAACTCATTAAACATCTCACTATGTTCATTTTCTTTGACACAAAGTCTGTAATTGCTTCCTTTCTCCTTGAGATTCAGATGTCACATGTGCACCTCAGAGCGAATGCACGCTGCGTTCAAACTAGATGGGCTTCTTTCCCACAACACGGCTCCATCATTATTTGTTTGTATTTAGATGTATATATCAGGTCCTATATTCAGGGGTGTGTTCCCATTTGTTATTGTGCTGTGGTCGAAGGTTCCAGGAGGTCTGATTAACAATGGAATGAGTATTAGAATCACTTCCTGCACCGATTTATGTCTTACAACCTGCCACCTTTCCTCCGAAACTAAATCAAACTAATGGGAATGTTTGCATGTTTCATCTTGGTGCAAACCAGGCGGGATGTGATATGATTTTTGGATTTGATATAAGCAGGGGAGCCAACAACAACAGTACGGTGACTCGTTACTGTCCAACACTGCTGACAGAATCTTCATAGAAAGATTTTAGTCCATTATTTAGGGTCTGTCTGCTACTTAACTGTTTTGATTTGACTCTCACTGTTCGCATAGTGACGTCTAACTCACTCAGTAAGCGTCCAGCTGGGAAGAAATAGAGGCAGCTCGCTGCCAAAGAGTTGTGTATTTCTCTCCGGAGTTGAGCTGCTACAAGCAAGCGAATATGCAACTTACATTCGTCACTTTCCAAGTACACACACTTTACCTGCTGAACTAAGCCGTCCTCAGTCCTACTTAAAAACATAAGCCTGCACCACTTGTGTTACACAGACACACAAAGCGCGGATTACACAGTGAGAGGATGTTTTAAAGAGATTTGCAGCTTAATTCGCTCGGCTCAGGCGACGTCATCAAAGCAGCACGTCAAATGAGTCAGAGACCGGAGGTGGACGAGGTGCTGAACATCTGCACCTCGTGAACTTGAGTCAAAGCCAGAGAGTTGGACCTCTAAGAAAGTAGGAATAAAAGTTTGTGACGCACCAGTTTGAGGCAAAATCCAGTAAAGTGGAATATATAGTTGCTCTATTCTAAATGGGTAAAAGTTTATCTACAGTATTTCTGACCTCGCCTGCAGCTCACTGAGGAAGATGAGGAGGGTGATGATCTTGGCATGACAACGAGTCAACGAGACAAGTGGAGCGGCCTGCCTTCTCTCTGATGGCCATCAGGGGGCGACTCCCCTGTGCGACTTCGTCTTATTCTCACTTGATTTAATTACTTATTAACTCTTTGACTCATTGACTTTATAGTCTCCATTGATCGTTTATAAGTGCTTTATGACACAGCAGGAAGTTCATTTTATAAAAACTATGGTTGCATTTAAGGTCAAACAGTGAGTGACGTCACGCTGACCTTTTCCTCTCATTTTATACAGTCTATGTTTTTAACTGCAAAACATCCTGTGCATTAATTACGAGCTCCAGTATCTGAACCCTCATCCCCTGACAGGCCGACTCTACGAAGCCTCAACAGGTTTTCCTGATTAGTGGCTGAGTGTTTGTCATTCCCTGTTACCAGATCATCAGGTTTCAGAGACCAGACCCCTGCCGCCCCCTTTAATCAGCCAGAGACATGAGTTTGCAGGTCTGTTTCACACCATGACGCTCTCGGCTGCTCCGCTGGTGTCGGCTGAGGAAGGTGACAGGACCCCGGTGTGAAAGCGCTGATAGAGGTGCACTTTTCTAGAACGTTCCCACGCGGAGCGTCTCCAGAACCGTCGACTCTGACAGCAAGATGGGGTGACAAGCGTGCCGGCTGTCAGTCATCCGGGATGATCCGGCATATTCAAGACAATAATTCAATTATATTACATGTGCATGATTGTCTTTTTTCCACCTGTTTGTGTTTGTGTGAGCATCTGTGCGTCAGTGGTGGTGAGTTAATCGAGCCATGACTGTGATTAGTCCGTCTCTTTTTCTGCAGGCAGGATTATAGGGGAAATCAACATGATGCGGTGCACAAGCTGTCTTTGTGAGGACCGAACAAACCAGCTGGGTGAGGACATCTACCAGTGGTTTGTGGATTTTTGAGTTTGGCATTTTGCCGGTTGTCCACCTTGTCTTGTTGTAAGGGGGAAATATTTGGATGAGACAACGGACAGCAGACAAACTGTAATAAATATCCCCTTTAACTGCAAAATAAAAGCCTAAAAAAAATCTGTAAATAAGCTAGCAAAGTCCCGTAAGACTACCTGACTTCTTGTGTCGCCCCCTGCTGAACATTAGAAGGAATGCAGGTTTAATGCACTCCACCTTTCAGACACAGAGGATGCTTCCATATCTTATATACAGTCTATGGGTTTTCTCCATCACAAATTATTATGTATTATTACATATGCATTGTTGTTATACTATTTTTATTATTTATTTCTATTCTTTTGAACTAGTAGTATTAGTAGTATTCGTAAATAAAGAAATCCTGTGCCTGGTTTTGTCCGCCTGATATTTCAGGAACAGCCAACTGAAGAATAGTATAAATGTTTTTCACATGTGTTAATTTGTTAATTGAACTTTGCATTTCTTCTCAGCAAGTCTCTGCAGGACGTCTTGTCTTTCATTATTTCTTGCTCTCCGTGGCGCACCCACTTTCTGAAAAACCATCTTCAGCAGCATCTTCAGTCAACAGAGCCTACACACTCTGTGTCTGCGGTTTGTCATCTCTCTTTCACTTGGCCGGGGGACAGCGGCCTTTGTGTCGTCCTGGTGTTGAGCCCTGCTGAAAAGGCAACAGAGACGAGGCAATGAGCTAAGTGATGTTTAGCTCTTTGCCTGCCTCAGAACGACACACACACACACACACACACACACACACACACACACACACACACACATTCATAAAGACACATGGAGATGCAAACAGATCATAACACACACACACACACACACACACGTATTGAGGTAAAAACACACAAAGCCACGTCGGCTCCAAACAATCAGCACACATCTTCTGTCAGCCTCGAGTTGACGTTGACAGGCCGCTCTTTTGACCATCATTCACCCGCAGACGAGAGCACAAACAAGAGAGAGAGGGGGGGGGGGAGATAAAAGCCCTCCCCCCTGCCCGCTGTAATCCAATTACAGGCCTGCAAATTTGATTGGCGCCCCGGGAGTGTGCCTTCAGCTGTCCGTCATTAGCGACTAGAGAACAGGGGGGCTCGCTGAGGGTGCTGTTAGGCTAGAGGGAGGTGTGTGTGTGTGTGTGTGTGTGTGTGTGTGTGTGTGTGTGTGTGTGTGTGTGTGTGTGTGTGTGTGTGTGTGTGTGTGTGTGTGTGTGTGTGTGTGTGTGTGAGACAGAGCAGAACTCGCACTCTATCTCTGTTGGCTCAAAGACGTCTCCTCCGTCTTCATGTGCCAGTGTCCGATGTATACTTCCCATTAGTGGCCATTAGAAAACACGAGGGACACTGAAAGAAAATGCCTTTATTTTACATTTGTCAGGTTATCTAACGTGCTGCAGATTCCTTCGCCGGGCCTCCGACACACGGCGGCAGTAACTAAAGGCCAAAACACACGATCAATGAAATTAACACAGGATGCTCTCTGTTGTTTGTCGGATTAATCTGTCCTGGTCATCTGGTCAGCAGCCATGTTTTCGAGGAAAATACGAGGAAATGACTCAGATCTTGATACTGATTGGCTGAGAGGGATGGAGGGACGGGCTGCTGTGGTCAGTAGGACCTCCAACATCTTCCAATGGTCACTCATTTACAGATTTGAGGTTTACACTCCTGTACTGATGCCTTGTTCAGGATTCATCTGTTTTAACGGCCATATCATCAATGACACAATATTACCTTTGCTGTTTGTGCAAGCAAAACAAATTCTGAATGTAGAGTTTCCTTCACGTTAGTGTAGTTAAACCGTCAACAAATTGACACACAGATATTGAAAGCTGAAGTGTTCCTGGGGTAAAGGGGACAAAAGCAGCTACTCGTTGCACATCTTCAGATACTTCACAGCCCAAAACAAACAACATAAATCATTGAGGATTAGGTGTTAATAATAAAGTGAAAGTTGAGGAGCAGAATAAAGGTTAAATAAATAAATGTTGATAGACATTTTTAAAGTTGCACTTGAAAAGAAGCCCTGCTGTTCGTCTGAATGTGAGCGGTACATGTTCGGCCTCTGCATGCACGCCAGCGAGACGCCAGGCGTATCAGCACAGAGCTGCGTATCTGCCGAGGGAAGATCAGTGAGGAAGTCACAGACGTGCCCCGGGTCTTATCTTTTATTGGCTGGCTGTTTGGATGCTTATCTTTTATTGGCTGGCTCCTCCGTCCAGCTTATCTTTATTGGCTGGCTCCTCCTGAGGACGGCCTGCAAGCCAGGGCTGAGCAGGAGGTGGTGGAGGGCTGTGGTGGTGGTGGTGGGGAGGGGGGGGTTGGAGGGTCCCAGCCAGGATGACTGGGACCGACACAGATAGCTCTATCACCAGTGTGGGAAAAAAACACAACCCTGTTTCCACCTTCAGGACAGACAGAGTCCTGAGTGTCTCTCTGTTTCCCTCGTCTCCTCACTTCCTTCCCTTTACATCTCATGTTCCTCGTTTATCTGATGCAGATTCAGACATTTATTTTACATGCAATGCTTACGGAGCGGCATCATTAGTGTCTCAACTGACTCCTGAGGGAAAGATCTGACTCTTTTTAGCTCTTACATGCTCCACTATGTTCACCAGCACATCGCTGTTGTCCATTTGGTGCTTGCGGGTTGTGAACAGTGTGTGGTGGTATAATCAGCCACACTATGAGAGCTGTGAGAGTCAACCAAAACTGTAAAGTTGCAGCGGGATGCAGAATGCAGGTGATTATTTATCTGCAGGTTCCCTCTGACATTACACATTATCATTTCATAACTGTTATTAGAAAAATATTGATTATAGCCTTGTAAAGTAAAGTAACAATGGGACTAATTGAGTCTGCAGGAGCTGCATGTACTCATTGATTTATCTTGCAGGAGGTAAAATGTGTTTCTCACAGGGAACATGCTTGTTTGATACTCAAGCATAAATCAAACCCTCAGTTTTATATTTATTTTTGAATGAATCAGGATTCATAGCAACATGATACGTTTTATGTTTTGTTAGTAAAATCTTAAGCTGCAAAGTAACTACAAGAGATGAAGTATAAAGTAGCATAAATTAGAAATACTTAAAGTATCTCAACACATGAATTGGGTACATTTACTAACAGTTCTTCCTTTCAACGACTACACAGACTAACATCTAATTACTTATTCCACTAATAATAATTAGTATTTGTAATTTCCCTGTGTGTCCTTCAGGGTTCACTTTGTTTCCTGGACCAGCAGCAGACACCTTGTTGCTCATCACATGTGGCATCACTGTGCCTGTGTGTGTGTTTGTGTGTGTTTGGTGTGTGTCGGTGTGTGAAAAGACAGAATAAGACGCTGTTCTCAACACTTGTTTCCTGGAGTCTGGCCTATCAGCGAGATAAACGGCAGATCTCCTTCGGCAGGTCTGTCACAGGAAGCGCTGTCCACAGGCGTTACACCGTTTTATCATCCGCAGGAAAGCTGATAACTGAAGTCTGCGGACGCTGGCAGAGAACAATTAACAATAATTAGCATTTTAAGAGCTACGCCACCGACAGGAACACCTGCTCATCTACAATAATACCAGACAAACCAAAACACAACACTACGTTTGGATGACTCTTGAGTGCTTTCAAAGATCTGCAAGGTAAAAGCAGGTTGGATACGACACACTGAACTCACCCAAAAGCTGTGGAACTGACGCTAAAAGGTGATCGATCAGGCAGTGATGCTGATACAGGACGACAGACAGTGACAGGCAGAAGAAGAGATGGGAAATCCCTGTAGTTTAAAAAAAAAAAAAACGCCAGATTGGGAGACTGTGATTGGTAGATGATGTAGAGAGGGGCGTGTCACATCGGTATAGCTGTGTAGCTCAAGTTGACTGCATGAACCAACTCACAGGTGTCGCTCCATTTGGGTCCAACTGCCTTGACTCAAAACATGACAGCGGGGGTTGAGATCTAATATTATTAATATAATCAATAGCTAAGCTCAATAAGCTCAATAGCTCCACACATATATGAAAACCTCCTAAAGTACTGATCAGTGTCAGGCCCTGTCACAGTGGAGTCGTAGTCCCACTGGATGACGGGATGACACACACAGACTCACAAGGTCAAAACAATTTCAGACCCACAATGTCACTGGTGTCCAGATTTAAAATAAGAAGATAAAAATGTGAGATGATATATGCAGAAATCCAGAACTATAAAATAATCATCTGTAATCGTTTCTCCACGTCAGCTCGTGTCTCTTATCAAGGCTGCTAATGAAATGAGCTGTGACAGCGCGCCATGACAGTCTGCAGCTCTGTCGCCTCATTGGCTGATAAAAAGGAACAGTTTTTACCAGGACGCCTGAAATGACGCTCAGAGCTCCGATTTTTTTCGATGGTGCCTAAAACCAAGTCTTGTTGATCTGATACAAACCCACATAGAAACCCAGACGCAGGGTCTGTTAGACACACACACATCGTCCAGACGTCCTGCCTTATCTCTCAGCTCCTCGGCTGCATCTTCACACACTAACCATGTACAAATATGGAAAGAGCAAAGCACTGTCAACACCGTTCCAGTCCTCCCAGTATGGACCAGAGCGCTGCAGACTAACACACACACACACACACACACACACACACACACACACACACACACACACACACACACACACACACACACACACACACAAACAGTGACCAGGACCTGGTCGAGCCGCCCCTCCTCCCTGGGAACGGGCGAGAGGACAGCAGGCCGTCACTGTTAGCGTTACATACCACTCAGAGCGCTCAGATAAGACAAGCGGAGGAGCCGAGTCCTTCAGAGGACCACAAGCAGACCCGGACTGAGCCGGCGACACAGCAGTCAAAGTCCTTTAGAAGCTCATTTAGTTTTAGGTTTGTATTTCATTTTGCTGCTCCTGTGTAGGGCGTCTTGTTCAAACCAGCAACATCACGTAATAAGTCAATACGAGACACTTAATGACATCATGAAAACTAAAGGTGAGGCAGAAAGGAGAGTAGACAGTTGGGGGGGGGGGGGCAGACCACTACACTTCAACAATTACCACCACAACACAACACTCGCCCAAAGGTGACCACCCGGCTCCCACCACACCAGGAGACACCCCTCCCAGTGTCTGCTGGCTGCCACCTGGAGATCAACAAACAAAACTTGTTTTGACTTTTTGACAAATAAGGTTGCTTCTTTCTGGCATATTATTTCCCCAAACGTTAAATATTAGATCATGAAATGAATTTATCATAAAGTATTTTCTTGTTTCGGCTGCTCTGATGAATGACATCATCCTGCCAAAAGAGGCGTCCAATCAGAAGAGGCTCATATATAAAATACTACAAAATAAAATACTAAAATCATTTTTATGACTTCACAATTTTAACACAAAATATCAATATTCTAATGAAAGATCTAAGTCTAATATTCCCTCTGCTTCAGCTCTGATTTTGCTCTCTCTCGTCCTGATGGAAAAATCTGGCTCCAAGAGCTACTGGAGCTGATTCGTGGGATAATAAAGGAGGTGTGGGACAGTAGAAGAACCAGAGGGGACCTGATAAAGGATGGAGTGTTCACTTGTTCTCTAATTTAAGACGTTCACTAATTGTGGCTCACTCATGGGCTGGAGCTCCACCGTCAGCGTCTGTGAGAGATAGGTTATCTATAGATTACACACACACACATCTGTTTTTCACTCACACACATATTTGTGCAAGATAGCGCCTTATTTTAATATCACACATGTTCATGCTTCATCTCTTCAGTTGACTGGAGATGTTAGAAAACCAGAGCATTTGCAAGGAAAACAATAACTCTGGAAATGGCATCTCTTTCTTGTAGGATATATTTTGGCTTTATGCGTCCATATTAATATACAGTCGAAGGAAATGCTCACATGAAGGGGGCGGGGCTTATAGCCTGTACTGCAACCAGCCACCAGGGGGCGATCAAGATCTTTTGGCTTTCATTTTTGGAGGAGCTGATATGGCGTCGATACGTGCTTTGTGTCTTTGGTCAAACCCAAAATACTTCAGTTAACAGTTAATGTCAGATTGAATAATTGTATCTACGTCGGTTAAAGACAAAGACAGAGACGTCAGGGCCACATCCCATTCAGTCTGAATATCACACTCTTAAACCTCGGCCTCCCTGGTGATCTGGCAGGGTGGATCTCCTGAGGGTTTATCAGAGTCCAGGAGGGTCAGCGGGTCTCGGCAGGGAGCCGGAGATCCAGGGACAGGCTGTCTGTCTGTGAGTTAATCCTGACGTATCTCCTATCAATCAGTTTCACAGAGTGGACATGGAGTGTGTGTTTACAGCCGGATGCATAAATCTGTCTGTGGATGTGTTTGTCACATCTGAGCCTTAGAGGCTCATTTGACTGGGCAGCAGCAGCGGTGTCCATCATCCGTTGTCATAGCAGTGAGCGCAGAGTGTTGCTGCTGCTGCTGTTGCTGCTGCTGCTGTTGCTGCTGCTCAGTGGCATCACACAGGAAGGGAGGTCAGGGGTCAAAGGTCGCACAGAAACAGAAGTTCCTGGCAACATCTATCTATCATCACTCCATCGTTCTACACATCCTTTTTCTGAAGAACTGTCAGAAAAGTAATGACAGAGCTATCAACACTTTATTTTACATCACCTCGCTAACAAACTGATGCAAGTTGTACAATTTGAATTTAAACTTTTTTTTTTCTTTTACATTGTCGGCAAAACTCTCAGGAAATTTTAGTAGCAGAAATACAGCTTGACTTCTCTGTAAGTGATATATATTATCATATATATAGATTGATAGTGCTGCATGAATAAATTAAACTAAATTATATTCATTTTAATAAAAAAAAAAAATTGGTGATGTATACTCGGGTGATATGAGACCTTCATCAGGCAAATGGTTTGTGACAATCAGGAGCATCTTGAGTGTCTGCAACCAATCACATACGCCATTTACATTTTACATCCTTTGAATATCAATTTTTGATTTGTTGCAAACTGAATATTTTCTTTTAATTCGTGTTGTGCAGAAATACAAGAAGAACGACACTTTATTCTTCAAAAAAACAAACATTATGTATAAATACTTTTTTAATCCCATAAGAGGAATTTAATTTATTTTAGGGAGATTTAGACATTTAAAGGTTGAATAACTGTCCTGATGTAATTAATCATCAGATATTCTCCTCTCTGTGTCTCTGGAACCGACGCTGGAGAAATCAATCGTTTTAAAACAGGACTTTTATGTCCGTCATTGATTTTCATCGAGACATCGGGATTTACCCGCTGACAAAGTGGACACCATTTTTATTTGTGTCGGGAGTTGGGATGTGTGATAGTGTGTACAGACGGATTACATTAAGTGTGTGTGTGTGTGTGTGTGTGTGTGTGTGTGTGTGTGTGTGTGTGTGTCAGTGTCAGGCCATCTGTTCCCTGTCGGGTCTGGTCCTGACTCCCGGGGCTTCGTCTTCCTCTCTGTGTTCTGG
>CAAKHC010013595.1:94572-124575 GCA_901007825.1 Macroramphosus scolopax | reverse complement strand
CCCCCCCCCCCCCACGCCTCCCCCCCCCCCCCCACACACACACACACACACACACACACTTTCACACAAAAAACTGTTCTAAAATCTTTTGAGTGGCTTGGCTGTCATGTATAGCCAATGTCCTTCATGTCTGATCATAGGAGTGTTATGCCATTCAGTGGAGTGTAATGCTATCCCGTGGCAATGATTAGAGAAGTGTGAAGCAGATGAGGCTCCGAGGGGCCATATGGGGATACTGTTCTGTTCAGTACTGGGAATGAAAGGAGGAGGAATGAAGAAAGAGACACAGGATGTCAGGATCAGGCGAGGACACACTGATGCCACGGGGGGCGGCCTGTCCTAAAGTGACTGCAGCAACAATAAAAAACACTTGGACTCTTCACCATTTCCAAACTGCGGAAGTCACTGGGTAAGACACTAAGTAAAATAAGAGATTTTTCACTATTAACTAATGCACTGATACTATATACCAGATAGGTTCTATTACTTTAAAGAACGACTGCTTGTTCTCTTGTTGTTTATGGATGTTTTGACATCACTGAAGTTAAGGTAGCAGAACTACCAATAGGGAATGTCAGTCGTCTCCGAAAAATGACACCAGAGGAGTTGACTAGTTGATGTGTTGCCACACTATAATCTGCTCTACTTCTCTCCTGTTAACTGGAATTCAAAAATTGCATATTAAAGCTTGAAAAATGAAGGTTGTTGCAGCGATTATTGGAGAGCTTACCGTCGGCATGACAGGGAATAATTCTAGTCCCTTTTACAACCACGCCAGATAGTCCCAGTATAAATTACAACAGCATGAGCAAAGTGAAGGTTATGCTAATGCTTATTAAACCTTTCCACATTCTACTTGCTAGGCATGATGACACAAGGTATCATTAAGCATAACTTTTTTACGGGGTTGATAAATCTGTAAATGTGGCTGTGACTACCTGTATTTCTCTCTGAGAAGCTGACAACTCTTTTATAGCATCTAATACCCGGGTAGACTTGTGAACTATACTGCTAACAGCCACCAGGGGGTGATCAAGACCTTTTGTCGTTACTCTGGGGAGCTCTCATGGTGTCCATCTTTATATACTGCATGTCTATGCTCCATCACTGGAAGCTCTTCGGGTGTCAGTTCCTTGGTTTTCTCTGCTGTGTCACGTCAAATTTATAGTTTTTTCCAAATATATTTAAAGAAACTCGATAACGAGTCTAAACTCAGCTGTGCCCATTAACGTTCCTGTGGCTACAGGTTGGCTAGTGCAAACAATTAGAGCAGTGATTAAACCTGTGCCGAACTACGTGTGAAATAACGCACCTTCATCTCTTCATAAGTTTAAAACATTGAATTATAAACTTCATTCTTTTGTTGTTAGCTCTACATCAACATGAATAGATACAAGGCCAGGGACACATCTGTCGTATGCGTTTACCTAATACTTTCTAACTTCCTAAGTCTTACTGAAACTTGTCTATCGTTTTAGTGCTCTGAATGGCAAATAACCTTGGTGGCAGGTATTTGCTCAACAACACTCATTACTGACTGAAGTGAAAGGAACAGAACAGTCTTTATTTTTAATCAAGTTGCAAGCACGAGCTATTTGTCCTTTGAACAGAAACAACAGAGCCGGATGAGTTCAGAATGGGATTCAATAGTTTGTGTGTGTGTGTGAGGATGAAAAATACTGTCTGAATGACAAGCACACACACCCACGTCATCATTTCTCCACACCAAATCCGTTTTTTGAGTTTTAATTTCAGTAATTTTTTCAGCCGGCAGCGTCACTACCCTTCAGTCTCATGATGGACTAAATAACAGTCAACATCGATGTCAACCTGGGTGTGTGTCAGTGTGTAAACGGTGGGAAAAGACCCCCAAAACAATAGGCTGGAGACTAACTCAAAGTTATTGATCCACACACCTCTGTAAACACATTTTCTCTTCTGCGATTGTGCCCAGCTGACACCCATTATTCTTTTGCTTGGTGGTTATAACGGACCTCAAGGCAAGAGCACATACTGGCACACACAAAGAAACCGACAGTGATTCATATATATACGGCACAAGACACAAGCAAGAGCCGTACAAAACAAAGGGTCTGCTGCTGTATGTCCCGTTCATAGTCGTATGTAGGGATGGACGCTGTGAGAGCTCCCCAAAAGTGAGCCAAAGGATCTTGATCACGCCTGGTGGCTGGTTATAGTACACATTATAATAAGATCTCTTCCATGTTTGTTGATCGGACGTGGGCAGAAATAATACTGTATGTGTGTATATGGCCCCTTATACTCACGCACACACTCTCATGGTCCTGGACCATGTCATGTTTCTATTTTGGACCCTAACACAAAGTTACTTCCTGTTTTGATTATACAGGGTGGTTTCCACACTAACGAATAATAACTATATTAGGTCACCTGATCATAGAACTTTGCAAAGCATTAATCCTTTTTATTTTTACGGACAGCGTCACTGTTATGACAGCAATGTACTTATGGCAGGATATCTGAACATGATGGGTTAGCGGCGATATCTCAGAATTATAATTCAGGGTTACAGTTAACGATCTTCGTTGCTTTCAATTTGCAATTTTAGGACAGTGCAGGAATGTTAAATATGTTAATTCCACATCAAATGGTAATTTATTCATCATGTGACCACCCAGTCACATAATGGATGTGTGCTGACAGAGAGGGGAGCTTCATTAGTTCTCACCTTGGAGCATGTCGTCAGGCAGTGGCCATACTTGACCATATATGATGCAAATAATTGGAGAAATTATTGATAACATTGGAGTTACATGTAGGACAATCAGTAGGAATGAACCTTTAACCATAGTTGTGTGCTTTATTCCGAAAATATGATTGAAATATTCTATGTCTTGATAAAACACAAGTGATGTATGATGAATAATTTAAGTCTCAGTACATATATTTTACGATCTTACCTTCTTGTAAAGCGAGCGCAGGTCTCTGTACTGCCACATACTGCTGAGGACCTGAGAGGCAGCTTTCACCACCTTTGCTGAGTGTCTTCCAGGAAATAGAGACAGAGAATTATTTCTCCTGGGGGACTCCTCGTGATAAATGTTGCAAAGTTATTCTGTCGTCCACTTTTTCCAGCTGCACAAGATGTGTGCAGGTCAGTGCCACTTGAGATGACTTCATGAGCAAAGAGGGCCATTGCCTTTTTTCCCACATAATGATTTTCTCTTCACAAAAGCTGAGTGTCCAGATGAGTGTAAAATGACCCTCTCTGCCATGCTAATGGTCCCATCCCTGCTACTTAGCTGAAGAACGTCTCCATAAGGAATCAGTTATAGGTCCTGCCCTTCTATCAGCAAGAGGGAAAGAGAATAAATTCCACTTCTGATAAAGAGACTCAGTCTAAGGGATACAAAACTCTAAACTAACTACATCACAGAAGAGCCAGGACTGTTGGCATGGCAGTATGTCACACTATCAGGAGTGTGATACAAACCAAGGCCTCCAAGGGAGACTCCCTACACTGCATACACCTCATCTTCCTCTGTGAAGATGCCCTTTAGCACATTTCCCTAAATAGTCTCTCTCCCCATAACAACAAATCAATGTTTGACCTCTGATGACAATCATGGAAACCCTTGACCTGCATGTGTATGTAATAATCTGGAAGACTTGAGGGTTAACCGCCTAGCTAGTGTGCATGCAGACATACCAAATCAATGATTTTACTGATGTGTTCTTAAAGCATTGGACCACTTACTTGTCACCCTTGCTGCGGGCGATGCCGATGAGTTTTTCGATGCCACCGGCGTCACGAAGGGCTTTGGCGTTCTCCATGTTCTTGGTGATGACCTCGTGCAGGGCGCAGCAGATGGCAGTCACTGTGTCATCAGACATGGCCTTGCTAGGTGGGCCTGTGGTCCCGGAGGTCCCGCTGCTGGTGGCGTTATTGTTGCTGCTGCTACAACTGCCTGGTAACCGATGGATCAAATCTCTCATAGCGTATTTACCTGGAGTGTGAGGAAAAAGGGGGAAAGGATGAAGCACAAAACATTGGTCCAATTTTATTCTGTGCACATGCTCTTGTTCGTGTTATTTTACAGAAAGTAAAAAATTGCCCTTGAAATGATGTTCATTGACAGTAGAAGGGACATAAATTGAAAGCATTGAAAAAACTGAAAGAAAAGGCGTGGTGGTTTATTTTCTTTATGATGGTTAGAACCCCCCAGGGGCAGATGGACAGGTACATATTGCTGAGGCTGGCTTTCGATGACTGGTATAACAACAACCTTAAAGGCACACCTAACAGCTAAAGCCTCAGAGGAATAAAAGTAATATTCTCCTTTTACCGTTTTTAAAGCAAGTGAGTGATAACTCCATAAAGCTTCAGTTTGAGAAGGCACGCTGCAAATCCTCTCACGCACACAGACACACACTAATGCAGACATGCTGAGAATCCAATTAAAGGGGCGACTCGTGGTATTTCAGTGAAAAGGCTGGCATATGAATAAAATGAAAAAAAGAAAGAAATCCATCCAAAGAATAGGCTGTGCTGAGATATGGAAGCAACATAGAGAGGGAGTAATGGAGAAGTGCGGGAGATGCTGTCATACAGGAGAATCTATACACCGCTAGTGAGGGGGTGGAGCAGATGGAAGCAATAACATTTGGATGGAAGGCATGTTTAAGGCAAAGTGGTGTGAGACTGGAAGTTGAGAACAAAACCGACTACATTATATCACCCACACAGGAAGGTAGTTAGATCAAACAGAGTGACAAAAATACCTTCATTGTTTAGTAACAAAAGTGGGTGTGTATAATACTCAAGGGTTAGATAATTACATAGTATTCAATATCAGTCAAGCCTCTACATATTTCTTCCTCTCGACATTAAAGTAAACAGAATCTTTAGGTTTTGTTTGTCAGGTATAAACCGAGACGGATGACGATGCCCCTTTGAGTTCTGGTATTGTAAATCAGGATGGGCTCAGTAAAATACTTTTCCTGCAGTGTGTCTGAGTCACCAACTAGAAACTCATACTGAAGATTCCCATGAGACATTGCACACGAAAAAGAGTTAGGAGACGGGCCAAAAGAGAGGTGGGATAAATAAGGGTGGAAGAATGGAAGAAAGCAGAGGAATTGAACAGAGGAGAGGAAAAGCAGCGATGCCGACTGAGGCGCTGTGTTATTCATGAAACATGTTCATTACAAGAACTGTTAAAAAACACTTAAAGCAACACGGCTTCCCAGGACACCACCCACAGGTGATGTTTCAGGTAAAGGACCAACACTTTGGATACTGAGGTGATTATTGAATAATGAGCTGTGGTGGAAATGTGACAAAATGTCCCTTTATAGAAACACTAGGATGAGGCCCCTTACCCCCATGGCCGCTGAAAGGCACACTTCAATTAACTGAGCATCTCCACCAGAATGAATCACCCTGCCGCCTATAACACGTGTTCCCGCGGTGGCAAGGCAAAGCTTTTTAAAACAGTGAGAGGGAACACAGAGGGAGCCACACCGGAGTCCGTTGGTCACACCAGGAGTCAAAGAAGAGTTGGATCATAAGAGGAGATTAGAAACAGTTCTGAGTATCATCTCCGGGTGAACCATTACATCTCCTTAGGCAATATACAGACGCCAGAACAGAGTAATTGGACAGTTTTCTGCCAGTTGTGAATTAACAAGTTTTTTTCAGCTTCAACTTTTAGGTGAAAAGTAAAAGTGCAAATGAATCTTTTACTTTTAGCGTGCAGACGTAACTTAGTGTCTCCTATTTCAAGCATACAACCCTCTTCTCTACCAAGCTCCTCCACCAATCCCCCTTCTCTTTCTCTTTCTTCAATCTCTTCCTGCCCCCTTTTCAAATCATTTCCAACGTCTTTTTGATGCTGAATGTTTCCCCCCACCGACCAGTTCATCAATGCAATATCAGAGGGGCTCTTACAGGCTGGCTGCAAATCCGCCGCTCATATTACCTCTATTAAGTCCGAGTGATCTGGGAAGGGTCGAGAAAAGTAAAGCCATACACACGGCAGGGAAATCAGATGACACCGTCAACCTTCATAAAGTATGGGCAGACACACACACACACACACACACACAGACGAACACACACACATCCTATCTAAAAGGATGGAGTCGTAAGTTAATTGGCCACGTGTTATCTCTGGCTGGCAGGATGAACCGAGGTTAAGCGGTCATTGTCTTTTGGCTGTGAGGAAAAGTTGAGCTGCATTCGTTATTTGACTGACTTGAATCAGACCGACTCATTTGCTGATTAATTTACTGATGACTGCTTTTATTTGATGAATGTCTTACTGAGTGACTGAATAATTTAACGACTGCATGACTAAGTTACAAGCCAATTTGCTGACTGACTGACGGATAATTTACTGTGCGAATGACTTACAATTTATTGACTGACTGACTGATTAAGTGACTAATTTATCAACTGACAGACTGCAGGGAGTCCAGTAATAACAAAAGGAGGATAGGGGGGTATACTGCTATTCTGCTTACGGATGAATGCTCGGATAAAGTGCCGTCGGAATATTCTAGAACGTGCCACCACGTGTCGTATCAATCTCTTCCCCACCCTCACATCACATTCATCCCACGGAGGATGAGAACAGAGAAGATGATACGAAGGAAGAGAGAGCCGGAGACGTCGAGAGAGAATGAAGGAAAAGTATAATAGTCAAACCAACAGTTTCGCCTACACAGACATTAGCGGATGCAACGTGAATCACC
This sequence comes from Macroramphosus scolopax, assembly GCA_901007825.1. Lineage (NCBI taxonomy): Eukaryota > Metazoa > Chordata > Actinopteri > Syngnathiformes > Centriscidae > Macroramphosus > Macroramphosus scolopax. The sequence goes on along the minus strand of CAAKHC010013595.1, from coordinate 117,837 downwards.
TTGGCAGCTTGTGAATGAAATACAAAGACCATTGTTTATTTTCAAACCCTTTGACAACAGACCTTGTTAGAGGAAGATGTTGTTGCCTCTTATTAATCACTGACTGCTCACTGACACAGAGACTATATACAAGCCTCTTTTCAGAGCTTCTTCACTTTTGACATCAATGCACAAAACTGCACAAAAATAGTTTTCTAGTGTTGCAATCATAACGTCCATTTACAGTATCGACTGTATGCACACATATGACCTTAATCTTACCTAATCATACACATCGCTAATTATCTGGCTTTAAGTTTTTGCAGCACATAATAGAATACGAGTAGATTTATTCATTTATTATTAAATCATCTGAACTGAGCTCAGTAAAAGAAAATCTGCTTCTGTCCAGGGAGCGCCGTATTGATGATTTATGGATTAAAATAAATGAGAGGGAGTTGCTGCACTTTCCTAAAATCAATGCAAATGTTCATAACTCTGGTGAAGACATTTAAACACTGACGTCCGCTTGATATCTCCACATCCGACACATTTCATTTTTAGATACTCGGTTGACAGATGACTAATCTGATTGTCAGAATGAATACGGCCGTACAAAAAAGCAACAAAAAAGTCGGTTGCCATGGTGCGCGCAAGCAGAGGCCAAGATAAATGCCACGAGCATCAAGTTATTCTTGTAACCCCGGAATAATCATATGGTAGCTGCACAAAGAGGAAACTAATAAGAAGTGAACGTTGAAGAGCAAATTAAGATGGTTTTTTTATGAGTGGGTGGTGACTTTCAAGCCCTACTGTGACATAGCCAGCACTTTTACAATCCCCTTACAAACCCCTTACATCTACTTTCTCTGTCACTGAAATGTGAGCTTCAACTGGAACATGCCCTGGAGGGGAGAGGAGGCTGCGTATTCTAATAAACCTGTATTACACAACTCCTCCAATAAAGCCATCTTCACCTGGGAAGCACAGCTGGTATTGTGTTCTTGTGCTGCACTCCCTCGTTCCCCGCTGAGCCGGGCGTGCTTCATCGGGGGCCGTAATGGCTGATTTGATTTAAAGCGTTCCAATTACCCTCCACATTGGAGTGATTTGATTGTTCACTGACGGAAAAGTGAGAGTGTTATTGAAGTAAAATTGGAGGTAATTGTCTGAGGGAGATGTTGGGAAAGATGGAATGACTTGATTGGTGGTTGCGTCTGACTGTCTGAGGATTAAGAACGGTAAATACAAAAGGTAACAGCGACTGGTTTTGGGTCCCTGAGTTTGGCTGCTTTATGCTTGCTACAAGCAAATCGTTCTGGGTTCTGCTCTGCGCTCAATGAAGGCTCATGATTCAACGGGAGTTTGGCACCTTTTAATAATGGGCGAACAAAAGGCAGTTAAGGTAGCAGCTTTGGAATTTGAGGTTGTGAAGATAAAAACCGAGAATGTGAAAAGTCTCTAATTATCTTGAATCATCATTTTCATCATTTTATTCGTTGCAATTTTCCAAGACAAGTGAACCACTTGTGGTAATGTGGTGGCCCCGAATGTAATTTTAAATCAGTCTGCATATACTTGAAAGGGTTATTATGTTGGGGTGCTTTATCTGGTATTAAAATAATTCTGGAGAAAATAAGGCTTTGAGTGCATTTGCAACAATGTCGATAGGGGGCGCCAGATTCAAAGCAACAGGGTGGTGGTGCTTTGTCCTTTTGTGGAATGTTCCTTTAATACTGTTTTTTATAGTCCATGTGTGCCAGCCTCCAAAATCTCAAACTGAATGTCTACAAAATTACGATCCGCAAATTTCAGCTATTCAAACATCAATATTGCTGTTCAGGGAGCTTTGCATTTTACTGACTTCAATTTGTGCCCTCACTATAATCCCAACTGCAAGAAAATACGGCTTCAAGATGAGTTCTGGTTTATTTGAAATCGCACTCATCCTGCAGTGACAATTATCAACATCCGCATCACGGCGGAATGGACATGACTGACATCAAAGACAGTCTGCAGTGGAAGGTGTTGCCGTTTCAGCTTATGAATAAATGAGCATATAAATAAATCAGAATGAGATGCAGAGGAGAGGACAGACGGACGAAACACAGCAGGTTTAAAGAGGTCAGATATGGAGGTCAATTGGAAAGAGGCGTCTTTGTTATAAAATATTCTGCTTTCCTGTGTTTGGTGCCGTTCACACCAGTTGAACCTCTCCCTCTGTGTCTCTCTTTGATGCCTGTGTGTGACAGGTTTACAGCGCAAACGGCAGAGGAGGGAGAGACCCCCCCCGTGAGGAACCTGTGGCTTTGTTGAAGACCAGTTTCCCACATGAAAAACAGCCCGCTTGAAAAGACGTATAGATTCACACACAAACATACATTATGCATTCAAACCCGCACCAACAGCGAGAGGAAGCTGTGAGATCAGTTGAGATTTCCCAAGTGAAGGTGATTCTTCGATGAAATTATGAGGGTGCTCTTATATTGTAATTTAAATATGAGTCATAACTCCTGAGCTTTATTCGATGTGGCTGTGCACCTCCCAAGTTCAAGTCAGATGCAGGATTGAAAAAAAAAAAACCTCCATCACATAGCAGCCCTTTGTCTGGAAAAGACTGAGACATCCTCTCTTGAGACTCGGAGGATCAGCCCTCTCGTTCGCCGTGCAGCCGAAGAGCAACGGCTCCGTCTTCCTCCATATCTATTTGTTTTTATTGCTCTGTGTCTTAATGACTCTGTTTGTCATTCTCCCGGTCCGGGATGAAGAATATCAGAGTGTGCTGATAAAAAAACAACAAAAACATGTCAGGCCCTCTCACACGAGAGATTGATCCGAAAGGTGACACGGAAATTTCATCAAAGTGCTGCTGCAACAGGGACACAAAAGTGTGTGTCGACTTAATGTGAGTCACTGGACACAGTTTATTCTGACAGGTGTGCAGTCTGACACCAGAAGGGAAATCAAAATATGTAGAAGTCGGCGCAGCTGAGGAATCTTTGGTGATTTAGGATGAAGGAGGATAAAAGTGAAGCGTAATCCCGACTCTCTCCTGCTCGGTGCAATCCTTTGACGGACTGTGTGTGTGTGTGTGTGTGAACGTGAATACACTTGTGAGAATGTGGGAATAAAATGTTAAGCTCAATGGCTTGGAGGCTGCGAGTTTTCCACACCGTATTTGCATCTGCGTATAACAGTGCCCGACCTTTAATGCTCAGACATTTGCAATTAGTGACAGCCCTGCGGCGCACTACATCGGTTTCCACAGTAACGCTCCCCAACACTGATGTCATCAGTGCGGGACACAATGAGAGAGAGAGACTGTGAGAGAGGAGCGGTATGAGCTCATGTCTGAAACCACATGGGGAGGAGACAGAACACATGTGGATGTGGGACAAACATGGCATGGTAGGGGGAGGAATAACATTCATATCGGATAAAGGGAGGTGGCTCGAACGTTGTACAGTGGAGATGAAGGGAGGCTTCAGTCAATAAGAGGCGTGGTGAAGAAAGAAAAAAAAGACAGTGAAAGTGGATTTTGATTTGTCATTTTCTATGATTGTTACATCACTCAGTTTAGATAATATTTGTTGTGTATCAGACAGCAGGTTTTATTGGATTAAATATTACATATTTGATCGTCATTTTATTTATTTAAGACCCCGGTCATATAATGATGTGTTCAATCATATTTTCTTCCTGTAAAAACAAACCACGTCTTCCTATGGAGCCTCAAACAAACACACTGTCACCATGATGAAATTCACCCTCCAATTAATTCTAAATTTATCTCCAGCTGTTTGTAGCAGGGAGAAAAATATTCATTACTTAGCTCACCCACAACATCAAGGTGTGTTGTGAGGCGGGTATTCGATACCTCAAAACATGTTTTGTCTTGTTTTCCCCAAATACCATCGTTATGGCCCTGCTGGCTAGAACTGAATCACTTTGAAGGAAGCGGTATCTGTGACAGCTCCAGATTATGTGCAAGTGGGCTGCCTAACAACTACATGGAGCATACAATGGGCCTCGTCTGACTCTCCCTCCCTGCTCTCCTGTCAGTTACATAATATTTTATATTTTTACATAATACTTTATTTATTATGCATGCTCTCTCTAGTCTTGCTCAACCTCCTGCAGTTTGGGAGTTATGTCAGCCTGATCTGGTAACAGGGATGAAGAAGGTTTTGAGGTCGGTAGATTTGGCAGTATTATTTTTGAGTGACTGGTACTGATGACACAGCTTTTGCAGAAAGTCTCTGTCCGGAGTTCCACTTGAGAGCAGCTAGTTTTGTTACGTAATCCTGCTAAAAGATAGATATCTGTCAGATCCAGTGAAAGGAAATGCTGGTTTTAAAGTGGATCTGACTCCCTTGGCCGATGCTACTCCTCTTCACCAAGTTCGGGGTAAATCAGGCGGGTTGTTGTCGTGCACTCCTGACGAACCAGTGCTGGCACAATCATATCCTCCCCGGCAGAGTTAATAATGCCAATTAAAGATTTTCCTATTAAGAATCTGAATTAAACCCCTTCCTGCGAAACCAGAAGCTCAATGAGATTTAACAGTTGGCAAAAGGCACCGGGTGGAAAAAAATCATTAAAAGAATTAATTAAACGTCTCATATCAATACAGATTTTGCATTAATTACTTTTCATTAAACATTAACTTTGTTTTGCATTCGGCTGCAAGCACAGCATGCGCTTATAAGAACCTTAGTGAATGTATTTGAAATACTATTGTCTCTTTGGCATTCAAGCGCTGTTTTCAATTCATGTGTATCAAATTACCATCTGTAAGTCAACGGGGAAGAATCGCACAGACAGACGGCGCAGCGGTGAATGGGACTCATTTATTGCCATCACGAGCTTACAGTACATTATGCAAATCAAAAAATCTTTGAAGGAGGTGAAATCAGGAGGGACGCAACAAAAAAAATTGACGGATGAGAAGATTTAATCTAAGTGACATCAATATGTCTCTAAATCACGTTAAAGAGCGGTTGGAGTATCAGCACACATATGTGGTTACGATCTTCAGATGTCAACGTGCTCTCTTCTTCCTCCCTCCTGTTTCATCTACCGCTCCTACACTCGACCTCTCGCTCCACCGGTCATCCATACCTCTCTGCCTTTGAGCCTCGCTCGTCCCCTCTCGCCTGTCCAGCTGCCGTCCGGTCCTTTTTGATGCCGAGGTCAACGTATGCAAAAGATTCTCGTCTCGGCTAACTGCAAGCTACTAGCCCTTAAAATGATGCTGCCAAACCTGCCAGCATCAACAGTCTTTGGACACTCTATTGCTGGAGTTTTAAGATGGTTATTACTCTTAAACTTTTTGCTATAGCACTCTCGGGAGTCTGCTTGTGGTCTGCAGTCCTGCTGCACTGTATCAACTGTACTGACTGTTGCTCTAAACGGGGACCAAACGCTGCAAACAGCATCCTCCATATTCAAGCCATTGACAGGAGATCATCTGATTCATGGAGCACACTAGTTCTACCCTTTCCTTCTCCTCTCTCCGTTTTCTCGCTGCATGTCTGAGGCGTTCTGTTTTTGTGTCATTAACTCTCCTTGTCGCTTCCTTTCCATTCCTCCTCCCTTCAGAGGAGGAGTTGACTTCCGAGCTAATCCCGAAGGCAAACTGATCGTTAATTCCACCGATTCCAAAATGTACATTACCGTTGAAACGTTATCTTTTGGCTACACAGAGCCAGCTTACCGTTATTGTCTTTAAGGTACATTAAGCAGTGTAATATTTAGAATTCTCTGCACTGTGAAGGAGCTGCTAGTAAAGCACGTCCTGCTGAGAATTAATACTGCAGCCTGGAGCTCCGGGCAGTTCCCAGACACGTGTAATTAACTGGTTTGGTTTGCCAGTCTAAATCTAAATAATACTGGTTCATATAAAACCCTGGGCAGACACTTCCAACCCAAGAAATAAGTCATTCTGCCAAGTTTAAACTGGTGGCAAATTGCATTTCTAAAGAGCGGCTGCTGTAACTAGTAGAATGACCGGCTGATGAATAATTAATTGATCATTGTTTTTTCTATAACTCTCATCTGTATGGGTCCTTTTTAAGAGGCTAATAGCTATAAAACAAACTAATATTTGAATCAATTATTAAACATTTTAAAGACGGTTATTGAAATGAAGCATTTCAGATTGTAGGAGAAACTAACTCAGATGTGCGTAATGCATTTTGCCACGGGATACTATGTTATCCTATTAATAATAATCATATAGATTACACATATTAATCCCCACAAACAAACAGGTGTTTGAATTGGAATTCACCGGCATGTTTATGTTGACAAGTTTTAAATCTCCTTCATCAAGAGTATAAATCCTCATGAGGTCTTGTGTGCTGATACATTACATGATGCACTGATAATGCAAATCTGTTTTTAGAACCACTCCCTCTGGTACAGTTCCCTTTATCTGACAGAGAAAATGTTGGGATAGAAATTAAATTTCAAAGGTCCGTGCCAAACCTGTCATGTAAATCTAAAGATTTTTACACCACAAGCTTTCTATTTATCTGGCTTGCTATACATGTACAGGTGGATTGAAGAAAGGAAAACCGTAATATTAAAAGAGGACTGATAAACATCTTCTGTTTGAAGGCTCCAATTATCCTATAATCTGATGCCAAGCACCGGCCTTATCCCTCGATGGGTGCGTTGAGCTCTGCCGGCGGCACTCCTTGTGGTTCTTACACCACTCCAGTAAAAACCCATGAGGCTCCAGAGGCCCCTTGCCTGATAGTAAGGGTTGTGGGGTTGCTATAGAAACCACCGAGCCCACCAGGATGCCGTGATTATCAGAGATACCAGACACTGAGCAGGGTGCTGCCGCACATAGATACACACAAACATACAATCATGTCGGTTCATGTGTGTTGTGCATTAATGCAGATGCAGCCGCAGAGAAAGACTCACATGGAAGGCAGATGTGCATGCACACATACACACACTAACATATTGTAAATCTGCCACAGTATGTCAAGGGAACCTACCCACACAGCACCACATTGATACACCAGGTGCATGGGGAGACAACTTCACAAACAAACACGGAGGATGCATTTGACTGTAATAATGCAGGTGTCCAAATGTCCCGATGCAACGGTTTCCTCTAACAGGTAAGATCGCCACCTTTCAAAAGTGGTCCTCACTACTCACCGATGAGCTCCTTGTTCCTGATGTCCAGGGCCATATTTCGAAGAGCGGTGGCCACGGCACACACCACCTTGTCGTTGTCTATCCTCAGTAATTCCACCAGGATGGGGAGGCCTTTCTCCTTACGGACCGCAGCCCGGATGTACACCGACCACTGGGAGACAGGATGAGCACGAAGGTAGATCATTTAGGTCATTTATAACAGTTGGGATTCAGTTTTTCCCTAACCCATCGCTGGAGACCACTTGACCACGGTGTCCAATTGACTCTAACATAAAGTCGGCACTGATGCATAGCAGTATCAACACGTTGGCGGTGCTGATTGGCTTAGTCCCAGGACACGTTGGATCGCGGCTTTTCAACCCAACAACCTTTGTTTCCTGTCACAGTGCCAGATAAATCAGTCACAATGGGGGATTCAGCTTATTCAAAGGGTCTGAACACAGACAAAGAAAACAAACTCTTTGCTCTTGTCATTGCTTTGTCTGAAAAATCCAAATATTTCTTTATTTTTTTTAACCCGAGACTGAACAAAGCGGTGAAAAAGCAAATGTTTGAGGTCAAGTCGGAAATGTTATATTATAACATGAGAGAGATTGAGGCTTCACACTGACTCACAAGTGATATGCTGTAAGAGGGAGAATTATATGAGCTGAAAAAAAGGTTTTTGAGATCGGAGACCACTCCATTCTCCCTCTTAAATGGGGCACTTGACCCTGAATGGTTCAAGTGATGCTGCTTTGTGGGTTAAATATAGAAGATTTGATAAAACAGCACACAACGACCTGTCCAAATCACATTGTTGCTAAAACACAGTACTGATTTTCTATAGATTAAAATGGAGAAACTATGGTTCATATAATTATTTCATGAAATAATATAACCTAGGAAATGATCAGCCAAGAGCTTAGCGAGCCGAGTCAAGAGAATGCCAGCGCTACGCCAACACATCTTCTTCGAAAAACGTTGGCAGAGCTATTCTCAGCCGGCAGAGCGAGCCTCGCAGACGAGACACAACGAGGAACACACACATGCACAACCAGGCATGCTGTAATGTCCCGAAATAGAAAATGTGATTTCCTGAAGACCACCTGATACCCATTTCCTCCTCCCTTGACTTCCAATAGCTTCCTCTTCCTCCCATCTACGTCTTTCTCTCTGTATCTCTCCTAATGAAAATACATCCCAAAGCGAAATCAGAGGCACGAACCTCCTGTGTGCGTGCACAGGGCCATTGAGACGTCCCCCCCTACCAGAGTGAGCTATCCTGAGGTGCGCACTCTCTCTCGAGTTCCCGTTTTCAAATGAATAAAAAATAGAAAACCTCATAACTGAGAATTTATACCCACATAAACATTTCCATCATCCTCCCCAGATGTCTTCACCCGACGATGTCTGTTGCGTTATCATTTCAAGGTCACGTGAAGGTTACGGCCTCACACTTTCTCCCCTTATATTCACCTCCCTCAAGGCTGAAGCTGCCCTTACCAATACTGCAATAGGGCGGCATGACTCACACATTATTACCATGGAGATGCATTCATCAGTCAGCTGCTGTTGAACCCTGGCTGTACTCCCTGGTGTGTTCCGGCTTGGAGCCTTTATATTATAGTCACTTAATTTATACTTAACAACCTGATGAACCATTGAAGACTTAAAGAAGCGCGTGACATTGCACTCACGGTGTTTCAAAGTCAGCGGGATTGTGTGTGTTGTGCAAATGGAACAATTTCCCCGATGATTGTCTCTGAGCTGTGTATCTTCTGTGCCTTTTATTTGTTATTGCGTCAAAGTAAGCCTTTGATTTTTAATGAAGACTGAACTCAACTTTAATGGAGACTGTCCTCCCAACAAAGGATATGTGGACTAGGGACTACAGGGAATCAGATGATCAGGCTCGATATTTGTCAGCCACAAAAATACATGTATTATTCAACAAGTTCATGTGAGCATTTCTAATAAGGACAATATACACACTGTTACATGCTTTACATGTTCATGCACATTTACAGAATTAAGCGGTTTGTCCTACTTACAACGTGAACAAACAGTTTTATCTCCTGCTAAAATAATTTGTTTTAACTGCGTGCCTCTGAATTAGCTGCGGGGACGGGCGCCCTGATGAAGGCGTCGCTTTCACAATAATGCACAAAGAAATACAGAGATGAAAACATACAATTACAGTTTTCATTTAGTTCACTGCAAGAACCGCGTGAGCTCTAATTCACTCGTACTTCAGTCATCCATCCTTGACGGCGGTGCCTGAAGGCTATGAAGAACTCCACATTTGTGGTTTCAAGTGTGTTTACTACGTAGTCGAGAATTCAAGTGAAGATGTAAGGAAGCAACTAGTTCTGGAATCAGTTTAAATTCGCTCCTTTACCTTCCAGCTGCCTGCAGCCAGGTTCTGCAGAGCCCCGGCTGCTCCCTCCAGGGTGTCGGGGTTAGAGCATTCAGATAGCAGGGTGAGGTAGGGTTTGACGATGGTGGGGTGCCAGAGCATCTGAACCCCTTTGGGGGGCTCCACTGTGTCTGGGAAGGGACCAACACCATCCCACTGTGAGAGACGAGAAACAACAGGAGTGATTTTTATTTATTAATAGTGGAAGCTCCTCCAATAAAATCCTCTTTACCGTTCAGAAAATGCCTTTTTTTTTGCAGAAGATCTTGAAAATAGAAAACTTTGATATTCATTCAATCACTGATCATCGAAAGTATAGATGTAACCAGAGTGTTTCCTCTCTATACAAACATGTGCCTAGGTAAATTACACGTGCATGAGAGCAGACTAACTTCCCATACAGAACACACTGACATATTAGAGGTATATTGATTTGAATCCGACGCAGTTTACAGACCCCTAGCTGTTCGATCTGTGCCTGCGCTGAAAACAATTCTTTTGTTCCTACATGGTCCCGTCCCTGTAAATGGGAGACAAAGTTATTCAGGCTGAGCCAAACAACGCTCTCCCAGCCAATCAGCAGCAGGGGGCATTAATGCTTGTGCACTGTTTTCTGATGCTTCTCTCACTCTTTCATGTCCTCCCCAGGAGGAACGGCGCTACGTCGTGTCGGTCATGAAACACATCGGAGGTGCTACCTTGCCAACGTTGGGTTAAAAATATTTCACTTGCTATGACAAACCTCACATTCTTTCCCGACTTTGGCTGAGAGCTGGCACGGGCATGCAATCACAAGTGGACAGCTCTGAATGCACCAAAGCCACATTGAGGGCTCACTGAGATCCGATCGCTCAGATTACATCGGGAAGTGCTCTGGGCCTCATGTGGCCACGTTCTTTTAGCAGTCGGTACGAGAATGTTTCCCCGGCTACGTTGAAGGACCACTTTCTCAACCGATGTCCCCCAGCGTAAACCTAAGTACGCACTCATTCGTCTGCCGACAGACCGTCCACTTGGGATCAAATCACCCAGACTCATGCTAATGCCACGTCTGAACTGATCTGTGAGAGAACATTTCCCCTCTCCTCTCACTTTGAGCAATACACCTTAAGCTCTTCCTCTTTACCTCCTCATCTCCACTGCCATCTAACAGGGTTTCTGGATGTATGAACCTCTTTGCTGAGTGACATGAGCACACTTCTTTCATGCAGGCGTGAAGTCTCATCTAACATTTGTATTTCTTTCTTGGCTTTTCTCTTTCTACCAATAATTAATATCTCGTCTTTTTCTGTCCAGTTGATTATTTTCCCCTACGTCCTCTTCTCCCTATTCAACCCCTCTCTTTACTAATTCTATTTCTTCTTTACAGTTTTTCCTCTCCCTGTCAACTTCCACGGTTCCCCTCATCTGCTTCCACTCCTCCCCTTGTCTTAAGGTAAACTAGGCTAGTATGTGTCTTGAGAGAGGTGCTGTGAAGTGTTGGTGTGTGTGTGTGTGTGTGTGTGTTATTATCTATATATAGATTCTCTGATCATGAATTCAAAGACGTACGATAGCTTGAAGTTTAGAGAGGCACTTCAAGAAGAGAAATCAGGCCTTTGACAATATATACTGCTGCCTAGAAACATACTACAGGAATAGGAATGTATATTGTTATACATGTGGATATTCGGCTACAAATGCGTGCGTGCGTGCGTGCGTGCGTGCGTGCGTGCGTGCGTGCGTGCGTGCGTGCGTGCGTGCGTGCGTGCGTGCGTGCGTGCGTGCGTGCGTGCGTGCGTGCGTGCGTGCCAGGAGTCCATCAGGAGTGTTTAAGTTCCAGCTCCCATGCTGCTCCTTGGCCTTACTGTCTCTGCCTCTGATAAATGATTTAGGAGGCTTCATTACAGTATAACTGCCTCTCTCTCTTTCTCCCTCTCTCTATCTGTCTGTCTGTGCCCCCCCTCCCCCCCCCCCTCTCACACACACACACTATACCTCACCCTCATTCTTGTACCTGTCCTCCTGTCTATCCCAAGTGGGTGCTTACAGACATAAAAAGTTATTTTCCTTATCTGAACCTGCTGTGTTGATCAAGTATTTGATTTTGGGTTTGATTATTGTGGTGTAATATGACCGTAGTGGTTTGCAAGTTGAAGTCTTCTGGAATGACTAAAGGAGGTATGAGCTCATATCTCCAAAGAATAATATGAAAAGAGCAACTAAGGCGCAAACTAAGTCATATTTGCTTGACTCAGGCAACAGAACTCTTTAAAACCCCCGGCATGATTATATGCACACAGCAACATAAACATCCTTCCCAAACTACCAACTGATTGACTCATTATTTTGTACATTGGGAGGAAGTGGAGGATCTCCATCTATACTCCAAACCATGACATCATTGATGAAGTCAACAAAAACTTGACATCAGCTAACCCGCTCATAATGATGTGATTCCACCCACTTTGACACAGTTATTGTCTCTTTCTCATCTCTGACTCTGTTAATCATCTTCATCCGCGCACATCATCACTGCAATTAGACACACAATGTTCAAAGAGGGAAGCACATGCGTCGCCACAGCCGGGTGAGCCAACAGTCAGTATTGATTGAAACAATAGATCGTCGGGTCCTGGATCAGGTTCAGGTCTACAAATTTGGCAGTGATGGCCGGTTCCAGTTGGGTTGAGTCCAGGTTTGTGTCTCAATTTCAGGCCTATTAAAATCTCTAACACACATTCACTGTTGATGATTGAGTTATGTAAGCTGCTGAGGTCAGCTTTTGTTTTCTAGTCCACAGAGAAGTTCACCGTACCTTCACGTTATCTGCCTGAAAAAGCCTAAACCAGACAGCAGACTGCGGCGATGAGGATGACACTAGAAACTAACTTGGAATAATGAGGCCTTTCAGAAGAGTTAGGGTTAAAAAGTTTCAATTACTTAAAGTGTGACAGAACAGTGCGAAAAGTGTCTCATGAGCAAATACATTATGAAAGAAGCCGATGCTTTTCAACTCAGAGATTGCAGAGTACTCTGTGATCTGTGATTTTCAATCCCTATTCTCCATTATTTACCACACACGTCCCCCGTCTCAACCACGCATTGCGTTTCTGCTTCATCACGACAGCTTTCTTCTACATTTATACGCAGATCGGTGACAAATTAAAGTGAAAACTCTGAATAAGCGAGTGGAGAAACCTAATGGATGCAGTTTTTCTGTCCAGGACAACCACTCATGGTCGAATGAAAATAAATCAGAACGCTTAGGGAGCATTGTACTGCAAAGGAACATTGAACCTAAAGTAGTGAATAAGATGGAAAAGTTTGTTGGCACACATCCACCTACACCACCATTACTTCCTAGCTTTTATCGTCTCACGTTCTTACCTGGTCGGCACCCTTCTTTTTCTTCTTCTTCTTCCCCCAGCAGCCAGAACTCTCACTGTCACGGCCATTGGCGTCACAAAGCAGGCCATCCAGCTCCTCTATCCCCCCCTGCTGGCCGTGGGATGTCTCAGCAGCCAAACGATACGACAAGTTTCTCAGGATGCAAACGCAGTTCTCCACCGTCTGGGGAGAATCATAGTCGGGAGAAATGACACAGTGGCGGTGAAGTGTTACAAAGGAAACACGTGAGAAAGTTCGCTGTGAATAATTTGTGATTGATGACAAGAAAATCAAGCTACGATAATAAAAAAAAAACACCTAGCCGCCTTCTCTTACAGTTGACCTTTCACCTCCCTCAGACAGACGGCGATGGTGAGAGAACAGAAGGAAGATAATCCCATTGGTAATATGCATCTGTATTTTATTATACCCGACTTTGGGATGAGATTAGACAAAACTCAGGTAAATGAGGAAAAATGACATGGCCAGTATATTGTATCACACCCCATTAAACACTAATTTTAGAGGCGCGCCGTCCGGCTGAGGAATATGAGTGTGCAAGTGTCTGAGAGGTTTCCACAGTGCATGTCCACGTGCACTCCCTCGTGCATGTGGTTCTTCGTGTTGTCAGGACGTGGAGTCAACAGACGACAAATTAACAGACAAATCATCAATCTTTCCTCTGTCTGACCGTTTGTTTTCGCTTGTAAAAAAAAAAACGAGAATATAATTGAACAGACTCAAGAGATGCAACAAACAAAACAACGTCTCACTCCAGTGAGCTGCAGTCATGTCTGGAATTCATATTCTGTTACGGAATGATGTAGGAGACGTTACATATTATTGCCAATTTACTGTGACATTTTGCATTTCGATCTGCTGTTTCCCGTTTATTCAGTGCTCCATGTTTTTTTTTTTTCCAGCTACACGGTTCAGACTTTTGTTTTAACTTGATTATACGGGCTTTTTGTCAGGGGTCAATTTCAGGTATAGAACACCTGGAAATGTGTGTGTGGGCTGGTGGTGCTGGTGGAGTCTTTCTCACAAACATAGAAAATCTTTAAATGACAGAAATCTACAATACAAAAACAAGAAAACAGGAATTACTGTTATTTTAAAGGATTTGTCCTTCAAAATAAAATGTCCTTTTATGATAATTTGCACACTTTCAGCGCCTGCTTGTTTCTAACATCCTCCTTAGACTTCAGAGTGCGTGAACCACTGGAATCTCTGTAGTAGCAACAACATTTCATGAAAGCTGTTAAATAACATAATTCAACCTACGAATTTTCAGAATGAGGCGTGGGTGCAGCCTGATGTTCTCGCAGCGTCATTGTCAGTGACTGTACCCGGCCGCGTGCTGCCTGACAACACATCCCGTGAAACACATCCAGACGCGCTGAAGACGTCCTCACATCCGTGCCGGTCCTCACCGCATAATTTCAGTAATTGTTAAACGGGACAACTGACAATCGCACATCTCATTCACGTAACGCACAAAGAATATTCTTCTGATCTTGTGCGTTTGAGTCTTGACTTGGGAACATGAAAGGCAGAGAGGAGCGAGCGGAGACTGTCTCGGTGATCAAAATGCAAATTGTGAGAGTGAAGGTGAGGAGGATTTTTGTAAAGCGGCAGTGTTGTTGATTATAATGTGTATCCTTAGTTTGTATAAGTATTTTTTAAAGAGAGACTAAATCAGTCTGCAAACTACTGCAGACTGTATGAGGACTAAGCAGCGAGGAAGTTAGCAAAAGATGAATAAAGCAGACAGACTGAAATTAGCAATGGTGACTTTCTAGTTCACCTGCCAACGAGGTGACAGCAGTACTCTGGTGACTAGTCAGATTATGGAGAGGGGCGGGAGGATAAACAGTGATCAAGGAAGGCCATTTAGAGAGGCTGGAAGACAGGGAGACCTTGAGAAGTCAGCCAGCCACAACACTGTTTATGTGCTATTGACTGGACCACACATACAGTATGGCGCCTTGAACACACACATAAACAGTCCAAGCCAACGAGAACATGCACTCACGCAGGAAAATGGGATCGATGGGACTACTGGCTGAGCTAAATTGGCATCAAGAGTAGTTGGATGACTTTGAATTTGACAGCTTTCATTCACGCTTAGTGAGACTTGTTGATAAAGTATTTGAAAACATTTAATTTCTATTTTTCTGTGGCTGCTTTTCTTCCTTGTTTTTGCCGACTTCAGCGATTTCTTTTCCTAATACATAATTACTGCATACCAAGAGTAATGGAACAATAAAAGAAAGAAATATAAGGGGATGCAGGGACAGAATTGCACATAACATGAACACTATAAAGTGGTAAATCACCAACACACACCTTGCTGTCAATCTCATTGCTGCCCAGAGAGGTCTGGATGACGTAGAGGAGAGCATCTGTCAGGCCGTCACACTCCCTCATCCTTCGTCTCGCCTCCTCACCCGCTGAGCTTACATTCCTGCAAGACACACACACACACACGGCACAGTGGAGTGTGTTTGTTTATACAGTATGTGTCTGTCTGTTTGCCAAATAGAAAGTGAAAAACAAATGGAAAAAGAAAGACTTGGCGAGGAGGGAAGATAAGGCTGGAAGACAGAGTTGATGGTAACAAGAGGTGTAGAGAGACTAAGGCAGAGAGAGAGAGAGAGAGAGGGAGACAGATACTGGGGGAACCTGGCGGCTCTCCCTAAACTAAACAATTGAAAGGGGAGCATTAAAATTCTGGATACATCTCAATCTATGCCCTGAAGACTTGCTTCAATTTAAAGCACTTGACTTGAGTCCAACAAAAAAAAAGCTGTTTTAGTCAGACAGTAGGTAGCTGAAATTCAGAGCCAATCCTCACACAATCGCTGCTTTGATAATATGACAAGATTTCTCCATTTATTATTATCGGCTTTGCCAATATGACGCTCTGAGATAAAGACAAATATATTTGAACATGAGGTACAGGTGGCCGGTGTTGGGCTGGATTTGTTTGGGTTTCAAAATGTAGCTGTCACACAGATGTGTTCAACACCAGACTGACTCATGCCTCAAGGTATCACTTGCATGTGTCAGTGAAATGCATGAAGGGAATATGCAGCCCAGTGTGAGATCATCACGATCCAAATACACGTACAAGCATCTGATGCATTCTGAGATAGTTATGGACATGCAAAATAATTTTTATGTGAAATACAGTACTTTTGCCTCCGCTCATTGTACTCCCGCTACGCTGCCCTGCAGATGAGGGGTTGATAAGTGGCAAACCGGGGAGACATAAATCAAAATAATTAACAAATTAAATAACTAACGTCTGGTAACAAGAGTTCAGACGTTTTTACAGGTGAAATGTCACGCAAACAAATTAGACAAGTAATATAAATGTTAACAAGGATAGTATAAATGAGTAAGTTCATCCATCATATTGGTTTAATGAAGACATCACGGCGCCTTCGCCGGTCTATGAGCTGAGGTCAATCATTTATTGTACTGATGAGGAAGAGAGATGAGAGAAGGAAAGAGAGAGAAGACACAGGAACTCAATTAAAACTTAACGTTCACTGCTGCTGCTTCCAAGAGAAGGTCAGGTCATTTTTACCAGCTCTGAATGCTAATGGGCAGGCGGGCTCACAATGGAAGCCTCGCCGAGCAGAGATGCAGAGCTCTGTAGAGGCCACATGAAACAAAAGTGAAGTGTAAACACTTCACCTTGACTAATGTTGAAGCGCCAAAGACAAGACGGGAGTGGTGGGAAAGACAGACAGTGAATTGATAATGTATTCCTTTAACGCTCAGCCTTTATTATGCTGACTTCTGAGATTTTCATCAAGTTTTTTATGCAATGCCTTATAATAGATTGGGGGGGGGGGGGGGAGGAAAGGCAGGACAAGTTTCACATAATGCAATGTTCGCCAGCATGAGGGCATGACGTCAAGACTGAATGGATGTCTCAACTATGAATGGAGGAAAAAATAGAATTGAATGACTCATTCAGTGTATTCTAAATGCACGGATTGGACTTTTTTATTAAGCACACACCAACAGGACATGAACATCTTGATGCACTTCAGTTCGATGCCTCAATCCTCTGTCCATTTCTTTTAGTGCAGTCACTTCAATTGATTGACGGACATTTCGGAATCTTTTTTGCACATGACAATCATGTCCTGCTGAAATTGTATTAAAAATCAGACACAAATTCCCAAACTTCCCATTTCCAGGACAGCCACTTGGTTTTTGAAGACTCCACAGCCGGTGGAGCGTTTGTTTAAACATAAAGGAGACCAGGAGTCTGCAGGACGAACAGTAAGAATGCATGAGCGTATGTCCGTATTTGTGCACATTGCATGTGCATGTGTGCTTGTTAGTCTACTGTTAATTTAGTGACGCATTAATTATTATGCCTATTCGGCAACATGTTTTCCCCTCTGTGTTGGGTTCTGACTAACACATCGGTTCCAGGGATTTATTCGAAGTAAACCGAGTGTGCTACCTTTATTTCCTCACGTTGTGACTCGCCCTCAGGCGCTCTCACATCTTGCCACGCGGCATCATGGGATATTAAGGATTTCTTGTTTGTTTCAGTCGCGTTCCTCGGTCTAACAAAAGGGATTCCTGGTCTATTGTAACACAATCAATACATGTGTGAGAGAGATAAAGAAACAGAAGGCATTCATAAGAGCGATGAGAATAGAAGGTGGCATTTCAAACTTGCTTAGGTAACCCTCTTGTTTATGTCTCCTGTTTATCGTCCGTCCTTCAACAGTATCCTGAAAGTTAAGATTAGTTTAACTTGATAACCGCTCACATGCTCGTTATTTTCCCCGTCATATATGCAAGTCGGACAATTTCATTGACATTCGACTGTATGTTGTCTCACGAGGCTCCTCGTCTCTTTCTGTAATGCATTATGTCATCGACGGGTCGCTACGAAGAAGTAACACTTATAGTCTATCTGTGTGTGTGTGTGTGTCTTACACTACATTTTATCTGATGTCACACCTCATTAATTCAGCCTAACTCATTAGCTTGCATCATTAAATAATAATTACTTACTGAGCAAAAAAGACACAGAAGTTGATTAAGCATCCCGTTCTGAATTTAACAGTTGTTATTTTAGCTGCAGTTGAGTAAAAGGAAAGTGCCATCGATACCAGCGATACAGACCAAGTCATTTCCCATTGTGTAATTATTGGACATGTACATTGGATGTTAGGACGTCTATTATTATGGGAGTTTTTATGGAATTAACAGAGAATAAGTGTGTCATGAGCCCTCTTTCAGCGAAACAAATTAGCCGAAAATTGCAGAGCTGCCTGTCAGACGTTTTCGGCTAAAAATCACCTTAATTGGTTTAATAAGAAAGGACAACAACATACAAACTAACAAGCTCCCTGCTAAACGCACAAGCTGACATGGGAGTCATTAAAGCCTGGTAATCATGTATTTCCCTAATTACACCTTTCCAGAAATACTAGACAGGTTACACCTTTTTTATTCAATACTGATTTTTCTGTGCCGCGTTGCCGTTGAGTTTACCTCAGTAAATTAGAAGAGAGCCGCTGGACAAATCGCACCACTTACAGTTTCGGCTGTTTACAGATCCGTTCAACATGTACAAGAAAGTGAGTGTGAAAATGAATGAATCTTGGGCAGATGGCTCGCTAATGCTGCTCAAGGAACAAATGACCGCTGAGTGACTTTGTTTCAAACAGCTGGTGTGTGGCGGCTCTGCACGAGCGTCTCAGTGTCTGTGTGTGTGTCTGTCAGGGCACGAGCAGCATAGGGTCACCACCAGATGGCCCGCACATCCATTACACCGAGTTATATCAATGAAATACGGGATGACACACTACTTACGCTTGATTCATCTTCTGTTTCTCTCCCACATGTGTGGGTGTCTGAAAATAACTAAACAAATGTTGGGGTGTGTGCTTCTGATGAGCAAGGAAACAAACACAACACACAGAGAATGTGCGCAGTGTGGAGACAGGAGGGAGTGTTGTCTCTCTAACCTGGCTGTAAACTAACAGCCTGCAGGGGAGGTAAACAGCTCTGAATGGTGGTTATGAGGATAATGTCAGAGAAGACCTGGTGTCTAGCCTAATAACAATGCATGTGTGTGTGCTGTATGTGTGTGTGTGGTGTGTGTGCAACCATGTGTGAATAAGGGGGGAGCTCTTAATGTTCACTGCCTGATTAGACATCTAACACATACCCATAATCGAAAAACAGCTGACGCCCTGACACCAATTCACTTCATTATCATATGCAACTCTCCCCCGCCTGCTGTGATCTCTGTGACTGGATCAGTTTAACACCTTTGATTTTAAATGGGCACCAGTAGTTGCACGTACATCTACACACATGTGCATGTCTTTGTATGCAAATCTATATGCATTGTCCCATACGTGCAAATGCACACACAAATGGACGTGTGCAAGTGTATCACACGGACACAGACTCCCTCAGCAAGAGGATAATGAGAGAGGTGAGAGGTGTGAAATTGAGCTGGGATGCACCGGGACCTGAACAATGTGGCCTTGTGCCACTTTAGCCCCTCAGAAGATAGAAAACAACTCTGGAGAACATCAGAAACAACCTTCATTACTCCATGTGTCACAACTCCCTCGGTGAGATCTCTTCCTCCCATGGTTCACCATCTCTATATTCCCCCTGCTCCAACTTGTAGCCTCGTTCTTTATCGGCGTGTACGATTTGATCCGTGACTTCATAGTGTGGAACGGTGGTCTGACAGCGTCATTTTCACTCCCCCAGCATATATTACAGACACTAAAGGCATGTTAACACCTGCATGAGTGGGAAATAATAGGCAATAGAGCTGGAAGGCCACGATTGCACCGGCATCATCTGAACACTCCAATTTGATTGCAAACACAAAACCAGAGGTTGTGGAGTCTTTGCTTTGGTATGTTGACTGCACATACACATGCATACACTATCATGCATGTGAATGAGTGCAAAAACCTGCTTTATGACATCTACAGAATGGCTTCGAAATCCTTTTGAGAAACACTCAAAGGCTGCAGATCGCCATTCGAAACAGCTTGAGATGAGCTCTGCAGAGCGCATGGGGTGTGGTTTTAATCCAGAGGCTGCTGGTGGTTGATTGAGTACACAGCTCAAAGAGTGACGGCCAAGTGGACATATGTTTTTCCTCGCTAAACCATCTTAGCCTGCTGTGGGTTTTCTGTGAGTGTGTAAATAAACAAATACACATTTCATTATGTGCTCAATGGGGGGAGCCCCCTTTCTCTGTTAATGACACACAGCAAGTCTGCATAAACAATTGATGCAGTTATTGGATTATAGTTACCTTATAAAGCTTTTGGAAATCACAAAAAACAGGCTGAATGCTGCATTAAAATCACTCTTATTCAAATGTAACAATCTCTCTGTAAAGCATGTGGACAAATAGCAGATATAAGTACTGCTACTGCATGAGCCTGTTTAAGTGGGCCAATAATAAAGACAGTTTCCCAGTGCATCGAGTCTGTGGCAGTGACTTTTTCATCAGGGACGTGTCAGCGTAGCTCAATGAGTTGGTTATCTATAGCAGCATTAGGTGGGTTAATTCAATATATCAGTGTGACCTTCCGTACACAACGAAGCTTGGACCCCTATACGATTATATTAATCCAAAAGCAGTCCGATAACAGTAAGCAGTCGTTACCAGTAATGCAAATAATGAGCGGCTGTTGCAAGGTGCATCATGCTGATTTGACATAAACAAACATGCAATGCCGTGTCTGCTTATACTGAATCCACTACTACTGCTTCAGTAGGAGACACCGTCTCATTCCTCTCTTCCATTGACAGGGTAATATTCTGCATTTATAGTTCTAAAACATGTCTAAACTTCTGAATACAAATGAAAAGATATTGAAGTACTTACAATCATCCTGCAACCATATACTTCTATTTATTACAATCAACTTTATGTGAGCCAGTTTTCCTGTCAATTGAAGGTTTAAGACGCGGTCATTCAAGGATAGTAGCAGGGTAGTAAAACCATAGTTTACTGCTGGATACAGAGCAGCCTCGCTGGAGCATTGGGGGCCGTGTTTTGTCTTGTCAAGGACACCCTGAGCAATAGCTGTTAAGAGAAGTCGAGCACTTTGTCTGTCGATACACAAAAAGCTGCCACCTACTTAGCGCAGGGCTTAGCGCGACATTGTTTTTCAGTATTGGCATTGAAACATTCTGTTACCACTGACTACTGTTCTGAAGCACTTTTTCCACTGTTACAAGCGGCGCCACTTTGTCATTAGATAAAGCCACGATGCAAAAAAAGTTGATGCTTAATGATGGAATTTCTCAGGCTTCTGAAAAGTCACAATGTGTGGCGCAAACAAGCAACATGATTAACAAAGCCGCGAGTCGTCCTTCATTATGTCAAGCTTCGACGACTAAGAATCACATCTTATCAGCACAATGTGCCTAAAAGACAGTCTTGACACAAAGGACCCATACGAGTGGAGGACTAGTTGCTATGGTTACCAGCAGGAGTCAGTGCGAGGCAGGAGCAAATGAGTGAGTGCGAGAGCGAGATTAAAAACTGTGTAGAGACTATTGTTTATAGTTTGTGAATACATGCATCTGAAATCACACACGCAAAGAATTCTCATTTTGGCGAATTTCAATACGTTTATCATCCCTTCACTTCAGAGCACTAACTCTGAACCTTAAAACGTGCACCAAGTCTCACACACACGCACACGCACACAGCTTACATTTAGCCTGCACCTACTTTGGAGGCTAATGAAACTGTGGTGACTTATGAATACTGCTAATGTATGACTGCAGGTAATCAATAACATGACAATTTAATCCATGAACAGTATTCAGGAGGGAGAACAAAGCAAGTGGAAACACTTACAGTGTGTGTATACGACATATTGGACTTATAAATGTGTTTGTGGGTGTAAGTGAGAGGATTAAAGAGACGGAGGGAGAAAAAAGTGCTCTAGCCTTGACATAATAAAAGTATTTGCTGTTTATGTGTGTGTGCTTTCATGTTGCTTTTACCTGAGGCAGCCTGTAGCGTTGCGCAGCACCTGAGAGGTATGGAGGTGTAGCTTGCGGTCGTCATGGTTATTGGGGGAGGAGTCCCAGGTGGAGTGGGGGATGATGACGCTATTGGTCAGAACAGCCAGCGCGTCCTGGATGATTGGCATCTTCAGAGCATCGCACGACGACAGGTTCCACAGCACGCCTGCACACACATGCAAGAACAAATGTTTTCAAGTTGGTGCTTACAATAACACAAATATAATACAAACATGAAGTAATAAAAAGACTAGTACTGATGTTAATCAGACAAAGAAAAATAATAAACAAGTATGAACAAGAACAATTACTTTTAATATAAAATATATATAGTTACTAACAATATACCAATGCAAAATATGAGGTAATAGTAGTAGAGTCCTTGGATTATGAAACCAGGCCACCTAGTTTTCATGCTATGGGGAAGTGATGAACAGCAATATTAATCACGAGGGTCCGTGAGGGACATTATTGAGAACTAACGGGCATATTCGTGAACCTTTTCTCTGACATACACACATGAAACCAAACTCTTTAACATACTGTATTGAAAACGCTGTACATACACAACTGAGAGACTCATACACATAGCTGGAAATGTTCCACTAACACACACATAAAACCAAACTCAAAAGAAAGAATTTAAAAAAAAATGAGAGGATCTACATTATGTTCTATTGTTTTTTAATTGAAAATGTATGGGTTTGCCCCTCTAATTGGTTTGAGAAATTAAAATAATCCTCAATATGCTTAACTTCATATGTGAGGATAGGCCACTGAGCTCAGCCAGACTTTTCTCCCACAGTGGCACATCACAAATGTATTGTGGAGGTACTTCAGGACGAAAATGGCCCAGTATTTTTATCACTTGTAGAGAATTCCACCCACTGTTTTATTCTGGGACCAGACCTAACAATCTACCTCATTCTGTACTTGTTGCATCTGAGAAAATGAATTTGTTTCTTGGTCCAGGCAGAAAGCCAAAGGGCCAATCAGTGCTATATGTACAAAGCACACATGCACACGTTACCCAAATATACTCTAAGCATATGCAGAGACAGTGAGGGTGTACAAACATACATGCATGTCAATCTTAGTCACATACAATTTGGGCATGCACACGCACTGACACACACACACACACATGCAAACACACACATCCCTTCTTCTTGTCAGATCGAACACCAGATGTCTTCCTACAGACGGGTGACAGTACTCACCTTGTTGGTGTGCTGTGACACACGGCTCATGTGAACCACACATTCATACATAAC
>CAAKHC010013595.1:79636-94552 GCA_901007825.1 Macroramphosus scolopax | reverse complement strand
CCGGCCGAAGCATTGCTAACTCCGATCCGCTATGTGGCGCTGGAGCGCTTTTGGCCGCGGTGAGAGTAGAAGAAGAGCGGTGAGCTTAGTAGAAGCGTAGAAGAAGAGCGCCGACCGCGTTCGATTATAGTCTTTAATATAGTATTTCTTCAAGCTTTAACCACAGATTCATGACAGGTGGTAGCCATGGTGTCGTTTGACGTCGTCCTGGAACAACGCCTCCTTTTATTGCGTCGCTCGTGCTGTCTTCGTCTCCTTCCATGTCCGGGTGAAAGTCGCCGGCGGAAATAGTCGCGCATGCGCAGACTGCGTTTCTCGTTACCAGTTTACATTATGTTGGCATCGAGCAACCATCGAGCAACTACCGAGTTACCCAGGTGCGCTTATCCGGTAACGAGAAACCCGATGCTTGTCCGATGCTGACTCGATGTAACTGATATGCCCCTGTTTACATGAATTTGCATAACCCAGATCTTGTCCGGTAGTTGTCTTGTACGATGCTAATTACTGCATGTAACCGCACTGAGTGAGGGTGTACAAACATACATGCATGTCAATCTTAGTCACATACAATTTGACACACACACATGCAAACACACACATCCCTTCTTCTTGTCGGATCGAACACCAGATGTCTTCCTACAGACGGGTGACAGTACTCACCTTGTTGGTGTGCTGTGACACACGGCTCATGTGAACCACACATTCATACATAACAGGGCTGATCAGCATTCGCACATGATAAACGTGTTAATAAGCCTCTGCTGTTTTGCTCTGGTCATCCCCCCGGGAGAGGAAAAGAGAAAAGACATAAAGTAACAAACAATATGATAAAATGTGTGAAACAGTGGGTGACGAAGATGAAAGGCACAGAAATAGAAAACTAATGAGAGGGGAAGAGAGCTGGAGGAGCTGAGTGATGGTTTAGGGAGATTGAACAGATTGAGACAAAAGAGGATGAATGCAAAACATTTTTTATGTGACAAACTATAAAAAGTCGGGGTGTCGGGGGTCACAGTCTCTCATGCATCTTGTGCCAGAAATTTCATGCATCCCATATGTGCAGATGACAGGCAAATGGTTGGGGGGAGAAATGAACAGGAAATAATAAAGCAACGGGCAAAAGAGAACAACTTTAGAGAAACAGCAGCTACAGATACAAAAGGAAAATCAGAAAAGGTTTGAAACAATCATGAATAAAGACACTCTGTGTGTTTTAATGCACTTTAAAAGAATGTTGTGTAAACTACCAGGGAGAATTTTATGAAACTTACTAGACCGGCCAAGGAAAAAATAATAAGGAATAAGAAAAAGTCAAAACGTGTAAAACGTCGTGCAAGTTGAGACAGCAGAGAAAAAACGTGAGCGTGAGAAAACAGGAAAACAAGGTGAGAGAGAGAGACAGCTTAAAAGATGGTGAATGTGTGTGTGTGTGTGTGTGTGTGTGTGTGTGTCTGAGACAGAGCGTGTGAAGCCAAGAAAGAGGAGGGGATAATAAGGCCGTGACCTTCTGTGCTGTTTGGCAGCAATCAAGTGCTGTACACTGTATCTGTATACGTGCGCGTGTGTGCGTGGCAACATTTGTCTTCGCTTTTTTTGCTAATCAGCCTCTTCTTTCTCATCCCGACGCTCTCTTTCCTCTGGATCGCTCTCCTCTCATGGACCCTTTTCAAAGCAAGGCAAAGGCTTAAACACTCACAAACCCATGCGTGCATGCAAACACAAACACACACACATTCACTCAAACGCTCATGGAAATACACTTGTGGCCCCCTCGGCGAGGACGAAACAAATGTAGAGGGCAAAACATTTGTGTCTGTCTTTCTGCTTCGTCCTTTGTCGGTCTTTTTTTCTCAAGTGGTGAGCGTTTGTCAGTACGTGATTGCAATCAGTGTTGTCTCTGATGAGCTGACGAGAACCTGTGTCCTGACTTTCAGAAAAAGCAACATTTCTTTTTTTTTTTTTTTTTTTTTTACCAAACCGCTGCAACGAAAACAAGAGCTGCAGTTCGGAGGCTTGCAAAGACTGAGAATGTGACATTAAGGGAACATAAACTGAAACGGAGAGATAGAGGCTGCAGTGTTTTCTGGGGCAAGGACATTGTGTGTGCCACGGTGTAACATTGGCCAAATTCAAGACTGACACGCACTACCACACACACACATCAGCCTGCTCCAGAAACATAGATCTGCAATGATTTCACTAAGCCGAGTGTCCTCATGGGTACACTAGTCAGGTGACCAACAGACAATGACATCATACTGGAGCTTTCGTGTGTGCCTGAGTGTGTGCGTGGATGTCTGCACTCCATTCCTCTCCTTCTCTCCCTGCTCTGTGTGGTTCCCTACAGACACTTGATGGACAGTTTCAGAGGAGCCGGGTGGTTTGGGTGAAATGTGGAGATGATTGCATGAATTCATGAATAAATGAGAGTGCGACTTGTAAGGGGAGAGTGAGGCCTGTTAGGTCTCAAGAGGCAATGTTTTATTAAACAGCCTTCATCTGTGGGGCTCCATTTGAATTAGTTACCTGCAGGGTCATAACCTGCTGATGAGTTAAGCCAAAGACGACAAATTACACAGCTGATGTGTCCACAGAAGAAGAAAATCAAGAGAGAAATAATTATTCTCTGGCTGACGTTGTTGGGGGGGGCAGCAGGTTAACAACACCCACTTGACCCCGGGGTCGTGACGATGTTCTTCCAGCTGCAGGTTTGTGGAAAACATTTGTTCAGCATCCTGTTAGGTCCTGTGTTGTGGGTATATTGTCACCACTTGTACTGAAGGTTTCAATCTCACAAAGGAATCACAGGATGAAACGCTGCAGCGAACCGCCGTAATGACTTCGATGGAGATGTCTCCGAGCATTATTTGAATTAAGGTTACGAGCTTTCACTTAAATTAAAGTCGCTTTGGCAAATACTATAACAATAGTTTGGACATGGAACAGCAATTCCTGCCTGAAGCAAATGAAGTAATAGGAAAGAAGGTCAATTTAAGTGTCAGCGGTATAATTTAATATTGCCAGCAGTTTGCGGTGAACCTCAGCGTGTACACACACACGCGTTTTCTCCCTGTGAGACTCTTTGAGGCTGCTCACTCTCAACCTGGGCACTATTTCCGCATCAACGACAGCGCGCAAACAACATAAACAAACACTCAATAACATATTCCATAAATTAGGAGACGTCTGAGAGACACATGCTGACAATGAACACACGATGCAGGTTTTTCCTCCACTTGTTATCCACACAAAACAGAAGTGGAACATAACAGAAGAGTGTATCTCATCTTTTCATGATGATATCAGACACCGATAATAAGAATCTGAGTCTCACAGTGGCAAAACCAAACATTTTTAATTGATTTGAATTACATTTACTCCGTTAGTTACGGTGCAGAGATATTGCAGTTATCACTATATCATGCTGGCTAAATACTGCACCAAGTTTTCATAATTATATATTTACAAAGAGGTAAAATGTTCATCATTTCAAGGCTAACTTGGTTCGGTTGTCAGAATATAATATAAACCAAATACAAATCACATGGTGGGGATCGAACCGAACCCGATGATCACTGTATTATTAATTCATTTTTATCAATGGATAGAAAGGAAATACATTTCCACAAGTGCTGGAATTTGGAATCGTTTTATTCAGCAGTTACTTCTTAGCTCGACTGTGGTTTTTATGTGCACGCTGCAGCAGCTGCAGCCGGGTTTGTCATGGTCCACTGCCTCAAGGTGAGCCCACGAGTAAGGATAGCATCTCCTATTGACACCCAGAGCCTCTGCATCGACCAGACTTTGACTGACATGCCCGGAAGCCTTGGCTTCATCCTATCTGCCTCACGCTGAGAACCGGGAAGCCAATAAAACTAAATTTAAACTTAAGAACAGACGATGAAGCAAATTGTTGAGGGGAAGGTTTTTACAGTCACCGAGAAAGAAGATGCATCATTTCGCCAGACCTACAAAGTTTCTTTAATCACGGGGAATAGAGAAGCTTTGACGAAGCTGACAACACAGACTGTAATGAGGAGCCTGATTAGTGATGACTCTAGTGAACCTCTATTTTTGAGTCAAGCAGTCGAGGAGTGTGTCTGTTCATGTCGTTTGAGTATGCACAACTGCCTCTGATGAATCTCTGGTGGTCACCAACTGCCATTTGCACGTTTTCAAATCATTTATCCCCCAATTAGCAACGAAGGTCGAGCTGTAAGTTGTGAATTTGGCAGCGCAATAGATTCCAATTCCTTATTGCAACGTATCAGTGCAGGGGAGCTGACAGGGTTTTTCATGGAGCTTGTTAACTCTCTCTATAAACACATTTATACGGGATTTGCAGCACTGTCCTGAGAAAGGAGTTTGTTCACATTAAGACAAACTCATCTGGGAACTGCCCATCACAACTGCAGTCCACAGAATTTCCAGATATAATTCAACAGCACTCGAGAGGAGGGCAGGATGTTAGTTTTACAGCCCTTTAAGCATCTTAACCAATGATCTATCAGGTCAAATCCCTTTTCTTCGCCACCCGAGGCTATTCTATAGCCTCAGGCAACTTACTAAGTTGTAGTCAACATACACAACCAACTAATATGACTTTTGTTAGGACCACATGGGAAGTTGGTTACGGTTTACAACCAGTTGAATCAGACTAAGAAATTACAGGTTGAGCCTTAGAAAGATTTTAAAACTGGCCAGAACAAATGCATGAAATTTACACTGCATTGCTTTGTGTCAATGGCGAATGCAGCATAAAACAGTACTTCCTCACATCAAACACCTCTCTACTTGCAGCAGAATGCACTAGAAAAATATGACTAATTGAATTACAGGGTTAGAGCCCCAGCCAATGTTCCAAAGGGCAAATAAAGATCGACTTCAAAATATGGGTGTTCTGGCATGAAAGCGATTGAAATGCAGAGTTCACCGCTAAGTACGAGAGTAAACAGATAACAGAGTAGAGTCATGCATGACACAGATTCACTCAGTCAGCCAGCAAAGAGACGAACAGTCAGGGTACGAGAGAGAGTGAGATACAGTTTGAGGCTGTGTTTTTATGCAAGATTTATAAAAGTCAAATATGATACAGTATGATTAATTTAATGTTTTATTGTTCTGACAGACAGTTTCTTCCTTCCCTCCTATTCTGCATCCTTCTTATTTTTTCTCTGCTCTTCTCTAGAGGGCCACTATCAGTATTGAAGTCATCTGTAAAGGGAGAGACAACTTCCCTATCTCCACTGAGAGCTAGAGAGCTATGGGGATGTGTCTCGGGGTGATGTTTGTGCTTGGAGATGAGCGTCACCCAGCTAAAGAACAATTGGGTCAGAGGTCGAACTTAACATTAGGGAGGCCACTGACATTATCTCAGTATTCTGTGCAAGCGTGCACCTTGTGTGTTCCTGTTTGAATTGATATCCGGGTGTGAGTGTTATTGTACTTTATCTCTGAAAATGTCCGGTCCCTCTCGTATATGAGCCCACACATGTCTCCTTATCTGCACGCTAACCTGGTGCAACAATGAAGTTTTTGTCTGAGCGAAGCGATAGAAACATTGGTGATACAACTACAGATACACAGTCCGTCCAGCTCATTGTGATACAAGCCATTGAATCACACAGAAAACCCACCATGCAAGGATAACGGAGTGGGAAGAAAAAATGTGAAGGTCAAAAGAAGAGGAGCGGACAACAAAAGAATGTAGGCACAGGAAAAAATGAGATACAGCAATAATGAGATGACAAAAGACGAGAGGGAAGAGAGAACGACTGGCACCCTTATGTGATATCTTTACATAAATTGTACTGCAGTTTACTTTTATATAAGATCCTGTATGTGTACGAGACACTGCTGATTAGTTGTTGAATTACTTTAGTGCCACAGGTTTATGGTTCCTAACACAGCAGCAACAGCCTATCCAACTTTTAAATGGACTTACAATTATGTAAGCTACTGTAATATATGTGGGTTTTAAAAAACAATCTGTACATATCTCGCCTGCCCTGGGTGTTTGCATGAGTGTGTGTATGGATGTATATTACAGCATTTGCATGTGGGTGTGTGCACTCGCTAAGCTATACTGCCCATCCCCTGAAGGCTACAACAATATTTACCAGCGACTGCAAAACATCACACTTGCTGGACGGGACTTGATTATAAGGCAGATCCGTTTGCATGATTATGTGCATGCAAATTCCAAGTAAAAGCCTCACAATACAATTAAGGAAGGCAATATTAGTGCATTGTAACTTAACTATCTTAAAAAGAAGCAGACAGATAACTGATGGAATTCTGATGAGACCTGACGTTTGGTCGGCCGGCTTTCATTCCGTAGTCATATTAGTTAGTTGAAGGGAAGTATGATCGAACAATAAATATCATTCAAGGGGAATCTTAAGTTACAAAAGATGAGCCTTGGTTTTGTGAAGAGTTGAAGAGAGTTGAATGTAAAAAGTTTCAAAAAACTGAAATAACATACCTAAAACAACTGTTGGCACCGTGAAGGCCAAATATGACGCAAATACACTGCAACTGCATGGAAAGTTCTCAATAGCTCTCTCTTGGTGTTTGTGCTTGAAACTCAAGATGATAAAAATATTTTTCAATAGTAAATTATATCCCAGATTTAGGGTGTATGTGTGTGCATGTATGTGCATATAGCTGCATGACTGAATCTTGCACCTCCATATAGCAGATTCTATATACTCAATAATAAAAGTGTGTATATTGCGAACACATACATACTGTACATAATCCTTGCCCCATTATAACCTTCTCTGAGGCTACAGAAGCAGATGCATGCATCAAAAATATCTGCAGCTACAATGGATTGGATTCATGCTCGAAGGCTGGAGAGTGTGTTTGTCCTAGATACTGTACCTGTGACCAGCTCTCTGATTTCCACATCTCCAGTCTTCCTCAGCAGGCGAACCAAGGCAGGGATACCTCCGCAGTTCTTCAGGGCCACTTTGTTCTCGTCGTTGGCTTTGCCATAAACTAGGTTCCTCAGGGCTCCGCAGGCACTGCGATGAACCTCGCTCATCCTGTGGTCCAGCAGGTCAACCAACAGCTGAATGCCTCCTTGTCTGCGAATCTGAGGTTGCAAAAAAAAAAAAGGTTTTGATGAACATTGACGTGTGCACAAAAACACATTACAAAGTTTCCACTATACCCATTTCATACTGGACAAAAAAGTCACTAACATCCGCTAACACCTGGATTTTGTCTTCAGCAGACTACTTCTTTATTCACTCGCAGGTCAAATGACTCTGCAAGACCCCGAATTGCCTTTAGTAATCGGTGTTTGTGTGTTTGTGTGCGCTTGCTTTGCAAGTAGATATTGTTATCCTTACAACAAAAATGGCAGCTCTTATTATACCTGTTGACAGCCAGTTGTTGAATGGAGGAACATGGGGCTCTGTTAATCTACCAGTGGGCAGTTGTCACCGAGACAAAGAAGAAAATTAAGACATTCAGATAAAGCTGAGCTTTAGACAGCAGGACATGTGGGACATACGGTGAATGAAAGAAAGACAGAAGGTGATGGAGATGACTCAGGGAGATCAGCAGGTACTGCACACAGAGCGATCTCAAGCAAAGGAATGAAACAAAGCACGCTGTATTGTGCTCGCAGGAGATCAAAGTTAGGAGTCATGAAGAAAGGGACAGGCGGTGAGGAAAACTCCTTGTTGTTATTGTTCACTGGTATGGCTACAAGCTATTGTAATCTAATTGCTGCTCCCAGAAAGTCTTAAAATTAACATATTTTGAAGGGGCTTTACCACCAGTGGCAAGCTTATCTTTTGCACCTCTGTGTTCTGCACAGCCATTAACATGCAATGGAACATGCACATTAATAATGCACCAACCCATTACTACTGACACGTGCGGCTTCCGCTTTAAATAGGACTGATAGGAGGCTTCTTAAAATAGATGACTATCTAACTCTATTTCTGCACAAGTAGTAATGGTATGTGGTTCTGGATTTTGCCTTGCAGAAAATGTAAATAACAATAACAAGCCAAAACAAATATCCAAAAGAACAACAATTTAAATATAATTGTTCACAAAAAATATTACATTATATACTGAATGATGCATTATTTGCTTTGTAAACACCCAAAAAGAGGTCAGGCTCTGTTATAAGCAGATTATCGGTTTAGAAAACACACCTATAATCTTTGCACACACACACACACACACACACACACACACACACACACAGACAGAAAAACAAGATAATCAGCACAGATTTATGATTAGACCCTAATTTCTGTGTGAAGAGAAGTCGGCCAGGATTGTTAGCTCAGTAGGGATCACACTGAGGGCACTCTGGTGTTACACATGCCGTCCCCCTATGGTGTTAAACACAATGCATGCTCTCCATGGTGCTACACATTGCCTTCTCCCTTTGAAAGTGATTGTTATAACCTCCCACATTGCTACTCAACTGCGGGGATCTTCATCTACCTTAGGGGGCCAAAAAGGCTTAATGCAGGCAGAGTTTAGTCCAATCGACAGGGGACAGGTGGAGCACTAATCACTGCAAAACAGGCTGCTGTGATCACCAGGAGACAAGTAGGAACATTACAAGGATTGAGCCACTAGTGAGTGTGTGTGTGTTTGCCTCTGTGTGTGTGTGTGTTTCTGAAGTGCTGCAACAGGCAGAGTTATTAATCAGGCTTATTCATTCAGTACAAGAAAATCATTCTTACTGTTCTTTCTAATCCCACGTCACCAGATGTGTGAGTGGAAAATAACTATTCTATCTCCTATGGCAACCTGACACATCTGGCGTGAACAAACCAAAAACACATGAGGACGAGAGTTTAAAATCGCAGATTAAGTTTCACCTGAGATGAGAAATATCGGTAAGGTGGAGGGAGAATGAGGGGGAAAAGGAGGCGCAAGACCGGGATGGTGGGAAGGAAGAGGATGGAGGTGTTTGATGACACAGCAGTAGTTTATCGAGCAAAATGACTTTGCTTATCTATTCAATTAAACTGGATTACGGGATGCAACGATGGCAAACTAACCTTGCTCTATTGGCCACACAATTTCCTTGCTGTCCCTCTTATGCCCTCCAATTCTCACCTCTGTTCCTCTTCTCTCCCCTCTCAACTTCTCCCAAACTGATCTATGCTCCTCTCCCCTCTCCCTCTTTATGCTTGTGTCACAGTTAATCTGTAATTTCGTCAAAGCCATAGTGCCATTACCTTGTATTGCCTCTGAGCTACCTGCATGGCTTGCCAATACCTCAGTGCCTATTCCTCTGCTCCATGTAAAGAAGATTACAGCGCAGATTGATTTGTCTTTGTCTCCTGCTGTTCCGCGGCAGCCACGGTTATCGGTAACCCATAGCGACAGCATTGCCGTGGTAACAGTTCGCAGCGGTGACAGCTGGGATTGTGGGAATCGGAGGTGCTGCCAGTGTAAAAGCTGGCAGTGGGACACACGGGTGAGACATACCTGGGATGGTAGCATGTGAAGCCTAACAAGTGTTTATGAGTCACTACATATGGAACTTCAGCAATAATCAGCAGCACACGGTTGACAGTTTGCTGCTCAGATGCGAGTGAGGATGTGTCGCACCTCTAAGCCTTTCAAACACTCAGGCATATAGTCTGCAGGGGAATTCCTTCCTACTAAAAACTTTGCCCAAGATAACTCCTTTTTAGAGCCTTTCGACCTTCGGCTAATTGAGTTCCTGGCCTTAGGCTAACATTTCCCTGAGGGCATTCTAAACTGGGCCAAGCGTGGCATTAACCTATGTCTTCCTTATATTGTTCTGAGGCAGGGATGCAGCTACAGTTCTTACCAGTAACAGTCAGGCAACAGCTGGTTGGAGTTTACCATGACAGAAGCTCTACGCCATGTATCTGTGGAGGTGGGGTGGTACACTGGAGCATGACGATGACATGCTAACATTGATGCAGATGTATATGCTATTTGACAACTGATTATGGCGACTGACAAGGAAGCTTTGATGGAGAATGTGATGGTTAAGCACTCTCGACTTTCCACCAAAGAGAACAAATGAAACCAGGCAGAGTTCCTGAAGGTTACCTGGTGGGTAGGAAAAGCCTAAGGCAAGGAGTTTTCAGTGAGAAAATTTGAACATGGAGGGGAGAGGCCTTGCTCTTCCTCTAATAGGCTTTTTTATGTTGTAAAAAACTGAGTTAATGAAAGCATATTAATGATAGACGAACTATGAATTACTGATGGGAAGGGGAACAAGTAAAAGATTAATTATTTACGTATCAGACATGTACCTGGTCCATGTTTTAGTATATATGAATGTTTTTTTAGGAACTTGCGCTTGCATTTTGGGTTTTTTCCAGCCTTATTGTTGCTGGACTAGAGATTTCTGTGGGGGTTAGTCAGCCCTTAAGTGTCTTGGAAGCCCAGTTCAACGTACGGGAGCTTTTTAACAGCTTTTGTAACTAATTTTATTGGCATGGAGGAAATCATTTTTCAACAACAGAAAATTAGTCTACAGCGCCTCTCGACGTCAACTGCAGAAACACACTGAGGACCGAATCATCCGTCAAGCGGCAGCGAGAATTGTCTAAGTCACAGATGAAGGGGGAGCTCAAAACAGCAGGCTGAAGAATTCGTACTGACAGATAAAATCCTTTCATCTGCTTACAAGGGCCTGGCACAACAGAGTGTGACTGTGCAACTGATAGACAATGCGGGATTTACATTGTGCTTGGATTGAAGTACTTTATGTTTCTCCTTCCACTTCTTATAATCAGGGATGTCTAATATTATAATCAATAATGTCAGCCCAGTCACCAGAGTAAAATGTTGGCATCATGCAGTTCTGCAAGACATTTGCAATTCTTTTACCCAAAAATACATTTAATATGAAACTTTTCTTTTCTGTTCTGAATAATGAAGTGAATGGTTCTCTGCATTCTTCCTATTGACCAGCAGGGGGTGAACTCCATTGTGAAACACTGGGAATGTACCTTAATCAAAGTTACAATAAAAATACAATGGATTTCCTCAGTCTGAAGTACCTGTATAATCAAGCAGCATAGGTGTAATAAAATCAACACCATGAAAAGGTGTGAGAGGGAGAGATTAAAGCAACACAAATAAAGTGAATGACGGTGTGAAATAAGGAAATGGACGTGTGCAACAACAAAAGAGAGAGAGAGGGAAGAGGGAGAAAAATGATGGGGAGTCAGAGGGCTTGGTCCTCCCCCTAGAAATGCTTTTTGGGATAAATACATATCGACAAAGCACAATGTCCTTGGTGTTGGTGTACTGAGATGCTTGAGTAGACATGACAACGTGCATGTGAGTGTGTACACTGTATGTGTAGTATAGGGTCATTGTTGCAAGCGCTTCAACCTGTGTGTGTGTGTGTGCGTGTGGCGGGGGGGGGGGGGGGGGGGGTGGTACTGTATCTGTCTAGAGCATCTATATAAGATACTGGAGATGAATTTGCCAAGCTGTCAACTGTAATCTGAGCTAAGGCCAGACCTCCATCTGTCCTGCCGCGCACGCACACACACGCACGCATGCACACGCTCTTCCTTTTTTCTCCATACATCTGATAATACATGCCCTGATATAACACTAAATAAAAATGGAGATAATCTCCCAGACATCCATAACTAAATGTAATCATCATAACACACAAGCACACACTCGTGTACTTGTATATTGACACACACGTATCTCTGATTAAACAGGTAAATAACCACACACATAAATCCAGGGGCAAATTGCTGTTTAAATTATCCGTCTCTACACCGACTGTATCATAAGTATCTGATCCAAGATGACGGACAGCAGTATTCTATTATTCTCTGTTTCTTCTCTCTCTTTCTTCCTCTCTCTCCCTCCCTCCCTCTCTCTCTCTGTCTCTCGCTCCCTATTTTACCCCTGCCGAGTATCACTTAGCGACGAAAAGCAGCCATGTTGAGGCTGTGTTTAGCTGCTCAGCGTGTCCCCTACCATCTGTGTCCGTCTTTAGATCAGTGCCTATGAAAAATAACTGCCATCTACATTCATAATGCATGTTAAGTAAAAGGGCCAATTCCGAGCTGTGAACACATGCAAGCTGTGTTAGTTCTTTCACTGAAAATCACTCTTTGTGTTAAGTTAAGACTCCAGTGTTTGGTTGAACTAACAATACATCGTCCTTTGTTTTAGTGAATTAAAAAAAACGACATAGGTTTATGTCTGTTGCAATTTGTTATCTTATGATAATTATAAGCCACTTGAGCTTCTTCGGCTGAGCGCACACCCGAGAACGGCTAAAAATTCATGATATAAGAAAACACTAAAGATGTCAATCTTGGAGGACCTTCAGACGACCAGTCAGTCGTTTTCTTTTGTATTGTCAAAAATGTACTTAAAGTGCCTGCCACTCACCATCACTTCATTCGGTTTAGCTGTCAAGTCTTGAATTGGCGCTGGCTTGACAATGACAGACAATGATGAATAAGTATTTATGTTACTATACAAGTAGTTTTAAACATCAAAACTTGGCTTTGTGTTGTCAGTGAGGGTCAAAATGAACAAAACAAGACCCAGCTGTGATATGGAGCAGGGATGCTGCAGGACAAGACTATGTGACCTCCAGAGCAAATTAAACCAGGCGCAGATGATCTGGTCGTCCTTTACAGGAAAGTTGTTTGTACCGTTGTCAAGTTTTGGCAAAAGTAAATGAAAATTAGCTGTCACTCCTTTAGATAATCCTCCGTGACATCTGCTTTGTTATGAATCCCTGGGTAATGAATCCGTCAAGTTTTTTGCCAGTGGATACATATTCATCTGCTGTCAATGGTTATTTTTAAAAACAGGCAACATGACAGATTTCATACACTCGCCAGAAAACACTAAAAATCACTCGAACATTATGTCAAATTCTATCTATAATCGGACTCCAGCCAATGTGACATACTGCAAATCAAATGTGGAATATTGCAACAGTATGATACAATGAAAGCACTCAAAGCGGAGTAAGGAGGGGCGGAGGAGAGGACCCGGGGATGGAACCAATAACCTCCTTTGGCTCGTCTACAGCCTCTGTGCTGTGCTCTCTGAAGGCATCTTAGTTTAAATTTGGTGGATACATGTCAGATATAGTAGGTGCACGTTTTATCTGAGGTTGGCTATAAAAATAATACTTATATTGATACAATTTCCATTAAAAAAAGCTTATGTAATCTTGGTCGTATTAACAGCAAGGATCAGGCCTCAGAGCTTCACAAGTGATTAATGAGAAGCAAGAATTATTGCTGAATAACCACAGAGCTCCATCATGTGAATTCCCACGTCCCCTGAACAAATCCAGGCGAAGTGTAGATCACTGAGTCCAGATCAGCTGGCCTTCATTGACATCACTCTGAATTAATAAAATATAATTCACTGCGGCTCTTAGCAGGGGAAATAAAAATCCCAATTGAATATTACAGTGTATTATTAATATTTGATTGCACCGTCGAATGTGTCTGCAAATGTTTTTATAACCTTTGTAAAAGACTTTTGACTCTTCAAACAAATAAACTGTCACAACCTTGAAGATGTACTGAGATACCTGAGAGACTATTTTATTACGTTCTACGTGCATGTTGACTAAATGTCAATAGTAATACAGTTCCAGCATCATGAAGGACACCGAATGTTCCGTTTGTTATCGAAGCTTCTTTTAAATTGGCTTTGATTTGAAATGAATGAATGCAGCCGGATGCGTGAAGAGGATCTGAGAAGAGGTTTTAAGACGTTGGAAGATGTGCTCCGTCATTAATTCTGTGGCTCTACATAAATACATCTGTGTTGTGGCCTCTGAGGGTGATCACTATAGGATAATCTGGTTTAAATACCCCGGCAATAAAGGTTCTCCGTGCAGAAGTATTGATTTCTCGTTCAATGGTGATATGAACAATGTGAGGAGAAGCAATTTATGTTATTGCACTTGTTGAATTTAGGGGGACACGGGTTAACTGTTTTCTACCATGTCAAACGGGACTTTGAAATAGTATTAAATTCTGAATGGAATTCTTATTTATCATATTAGAACAAATTCATTCCTCCCACCACAGTTTAAAGACACCTCAGACTTTCACAATATCCTGCTTCATTAAACAAAGGGATCTTTCAGTGAGCTAATTTCACGTATCTGCCTTAATGATAGTGCATGTAAATATATTCACACCTATTCTTATTTGATGCCATGCAAAGCGTCAATTTGTGCTGGCTGATATCTCTCCCAGACTTAATTTGTGTTGGTAGCGTTTAGCGGCACCTTTTGGCCTGAGGGAGACGTCAGACTGTCGAAGGCGGGTCAAAGCACCCAAAGTCAACACGCAGCTGCTATTTTCTACATTGTTTGACGTCTCTATCGGGCGATAATTACAATCGTTACAAGACAAGAGCGTTTAAGTTGCTTTCAGGGCTGCGTGGACGAGGGAGTGGGAGTGGAATGAAGTGTGATGGTTTTGTATGCAAGTGCGATTCATATCTGTATATGGGTGTGTGTCTGCGTGGGAGGGGTAAGTGGGTCGGTGTAAAGGAAAAGCAACTATCTTTGTTTCCATGTTAAAGTGCCTGCGTTGGCTCAAGCTAACGCTTGTCTTGTCTTTAAATTTGCAATCTGAGCTTTTAGGATCATGTCATGTGAGGGTGTTCCCCTGCGTTTGTCTGCTTTCTGTGAGCGTTTAAAGAATGCGGCGTCACTTTTCACTGAGGTCACAGTAACAGCCAAAGACCAACTGAAATGAATGTGATAAAGAAAATAAACAAGGTCCTCTTCGACTGGAAAATTGATCCTGAAAGTTAATTAGAGCGGGGAGGGCTGTGTGTGTGTGTGTGTGTGTGTGTGTGTGTGTGTGTGTGTGTGTGTGTGTGTGTGGGTGTGGGTGGAGGTAGAACAACACACAACACTTT
>CAAKHC010013595.1:60700-71954 GCA_901007825.1 Macroramphosus scolopax | reverse complement strand
TGGGTCCAGTGACTCTGCAGGATATAAGAGTCCCAGCTATCAGCATGGTCTGCCTCTCTCTTTTTTTTTTACCAGAGTCTGCACGATTTTGCTATATTTTTTACTCCATAACGCACACTATGCACACACATCCACAAGAACTCTACTGATTAACTTTGCAGTTGACAACATGTGCACAGGATTTATTGTCAAGCTATTAATTCTTTGCACTCAACAATACATCCTGTCTGAACATCCTCACTGTTCTCACAATGACAAAACTCTTCTTTATCCACAGGCACAAATTCAACTTAGATGATCCTGACGTTGAATACAATCTTTGCCGAACCAAAGTTAAGTCGTTTCTAGCAGTGACACATCGCACAGACACTCAGGATAAATTCACAAGAAAAGGTATTCATCTCCCATCTTGTTTCTAGTTCTTTCCCCTGTCCTCTCTCGTACTTTCTTTCTGACAATCTCCCAATTTCTCTGTTTAGCACAGTCGCTGCTGTGTCAAACAGAGGAGCACGGTGGAACAAAAACATCATAGAAAGCACATTAAAGGGAGGGTGCACAACTCCAAATACAAGTACTGGATGGATAAAAAAGAGCGAGTAAGATAAATGCATTTGTTTGAAATGCAAGAAAAAAAGCACCTTAAATAAAGTTTCTGGTGTTGTATCCCCCTGACCTCGTGGCCCTCTGAGCATGGTATCGACGCCTCCACTCGGGAAACTACCTATGTCTGTATTTTAAACAGCTATGATCAGCATTACTTTTGCACGATTCACCGCTTCAGAGTATGAAACATCAAAGTCCTATTGCTGAGCTCAGTGTCTCTCCGACTTCCATCAGCAGTTATGAATCTTTTATACATCGAACACTAACGGGTCCAAATTAACTCGGATTTACCTCTGCCCGGGCGCTATCGGTGAATTCTGAACTTGGCTTACAATTCACCTTGAGGTACCTAAACTCTGTCGGCATATTAATATCCCAGCATTGCCTTGTGTACAGTTTGTTTCTCTGTGGGAGAGGGAGATCCAAAGTATTTTGGTGCGAGAGGGAAGAAAAACTAATAAACCAGTGATTGGCTTATGCACCTGCTATTCCCATTAGTTCACACTGGGGCAGTAATACAGCAAGAAGAAGAAGTGGTAAAGCTTCTCCAAGACACTACAGAGAGCATGCTGTTAATGATGCTGACTATGCAGATGATGACATAAAGGGTAAGAACACGGTGATGACGAATGTGGATAAAAAGGTGAAATGAATAATTTAAGCAATGACAGAACAGACGTTATCGTGAAACTGATAATGATGATAATGATCCTCCTCCCATGTTGTGCTTCAATAAGGAATGAAATGACGCTCATGTATCATTCAATGCTCTTAAATGAAGCTAAGCTAAGAGCGTCAGAGAGAAGAAAAAAGGGAACACCATGAGAAGAGGATCATCCCTCTGGTGCACAGGAGACGAGCTATGGTTCCTTGGTGCTAAAGAGACT
The DNA here is from genome assembly GCA_901007825.1 of Macroramphosus scolopax. NCBI lineage: Eukaryota > Metazoa > Chordata > Actinopteri > Syngnathiformes > Centriscidae > Macroramphosus > Macroramphosus scolopax. Next base: position 70,464 of record CAAKHC010013595.1, on the reverse strand, counting down.
CACTATCACCACACAAGGAGCTCCGGTGAGAGGTGGAGTAGAGTCATGGCCCCCTCGCACTATAGTGACTCACTGTCATATTGAGACACACACTGATTCTGGGAGGAAGGATGGTCTGGGGCTATATGGAGCCCTTTACGAATTGTCCCTTTTGATTTACGGTTAAGATAGACTGACACGCACACACACAGACGAGGAGAAAGATTGATAGTAGAATGAGAGAAAGTGAGGGAGAGAGAGGACGGGATTAAACAAATAAGAGGAGAGAAGCTGCTTTAATAGACTTAAAGGACAACGGGAGGACGTGCAAGAGGGAGAACTGTGTGTTTAGATCTGGTTCCTGGGAGAAATCACTTTGGGCACATGAATGTCTTCCCATCGTCACTGTCAAGTCCATTCTATACCTGGAGACATGCGATGGAGGGAGGGAGAGATAAAAATGGATCGATGGATGCATGATGGACGGTGTTTCTAAATTGAGTCAGCACCCCGAGGACACATCCGACTTGTTTTATCATGACTCAATGCAAAAATTTGATTGACTTTGCATTTCACAAGCAGAGTTCTACAATACAAACTGGAGAGTTTCCCAGGAGGCAGATAAATATTGAAATGAATAATGACAAAAAGCTATTTTTACTCAGCAGTGTTTTTCCGCACAGAGAATAACTATCGTAGGATTCCTTGACAACGGCAACAATTAACATATTGTCTTCTTTTATGTTTTTGTTTTATTTAAAGACTCAGCGTAGATTCAGTGAGCGGAGCCGATCTCTCAGCTGCGATCAACAACCGGCTCGACACTCACACAGCTTGATATGATGCCGACTGAACAGTGAGAGGTCAAGGTCCTTTTCTTTCAAAGCCCTCAGTGTCGGGTGCTTCAAGTGCTGCTGTTTCACTTCTTGATCCAGATTCATCCTGACAGTCTGAGTAATAAACCAATGACCCTCCAGTCACAAGACCACCTGGCATCCTACAGTAGTTCACCCACTGGTGTAACTGTGTTTAGTTTAGTGCTCTGAGATCCTGTCGTTGATTATAGCTTTCTGTAAGTCGGTGTTTCCTGTTGATAATTGTGCATGTGTGTGATTTTGTATCTCTGTAGCTGGCTGACATGGCAGCATTGAAAAATGTGGTCACCTCAGACGATAAACAAGTGCAATTATAATTTCAAACCGGTGCCTTGCTGCTCCCCCATTATTTAATAGCCCCTTCCCTTTGTATCTAACGTCGTTCTCATTCTCACTTCTTGTACCTCTGTTCCCAGCATAATTTTAGTTCTCTGGTCATTACTGAGTCCTCCTGGGTCCAATAACAAGCACTTAACTCTTGAGTTCCTGCAGGCAATCAGCCGAAAGGTCAAGATACCCCTCCTGCGTATGAGATATACAACCCGCTGACCTTAACATCCACGGCCCCGTCGACGACTGAGCCCTGTGCAAAGACAGCAGTGGCATGCAAGATGTACAACAGCTTGACATTAATGTGTGTGGAGGATGTTAATAAAAGAGGTAATTAAACACATGATACATTTCTCTGAGTGTGAGGTCGATAGCAGCGAGTTCATGTCGGGCTGCGCTGATGTCCGAGGGAAAATAAAAGCTTAATAGCTCCGTCTCAGGAGGGCAGTTACATCGACAGGACTGCGCTGCACATGCCACAGCATTCCACCATTACTCAGGTAAGATGTGTCATTGTTAATTTCTCATGAAATAATAAATGTACCTTTTATTTGTATTAGAAAAGTACCAGACATGTAGTTGTGTGGTTGCATATAATAGCAGGACGGGCTGTTGGTTTCCTTTCACAACTCTCCTAATATATAGAACAAATATGACTTATATAAGTAACTTTAGCTTTCGTCTTTTAAATATTACTTTTGTCTTTGACTCCACAGTTATATGTCACTCTGTCTCTCTTTCATCAATCGTTTATCGCCTGTCGGAGTCGGGCTGAAGATGAGCGCAGCAGAGATGAAGGCAGACACCCAGGGTTGTTATCATCCCAAGGTCACACACACATACAAACACACACACACACACACACACACACACAAACAGATAGGCCACCTCAGAAAAGGAAAATAACTACAATGGGCAATTTACCCAGAACAGGCAGGGATGATGGCCAGGGCACAGATGCACGCGCACACACATACACACAGCTGTTCCTCAAGGCCAAGGTTCTGGCAATGCATCATTACCCTCCCCTGGAGGTGATACCATATCCCAGCATGCATTTCTCATGTGGAGTGGAAATTACCCCTGGGCCGTGCTGAGAGCCAATAGAGTATGTCCTCTCTCCTCTATCTGTCTCCCTTTCTTCCTTCCTTTCCCTTTCTTTAAATCTCTCACTCACACCGACTCTGCCTCTCGCACCTTCGCTGTCTCCCCGCTGTTGTTCTCTCCTGTCAGTTGATCTTTCTTTCTCTCATTGCTACTTGTCTTTTTCTTCTTTTTGTCTTTATTTGATGAAGAGCACGAATAATTAAAAAAACATAAAAAAAAGGGATCGGTTAACCCTTGCATCTGCATTTCCAGAGTTGAAACACAACTCAAAAGAAAGCGTGGTTACTTCTCTTTTTGACTCGGGTCAGGCTAAGATAGAGAAATGGAACGCTCCCGACATGAGAGGGAGTCCGAGGGATGAAGTGAAAGAAGAGAGGACACGAAAGGGCAAACAGAAGGAAATTTCGCTGGACAAGCACATCTGGGTGACAATGTGGTGACAATGTTCACACAGGAGTTCTTAAACTTTCAAGTAGAAGGTGTGGGCTGCCTGTCAAGGCGTGATCATCAGTCTGTACAGCTTGAGCACTCGGTGCGGTAATTAGCATGCACACAGACAATCTCAGTGGATTTAACTGGCTGGCCTCTGATCTGGACATGGTTTAATTGCAGCTACACAGGTTTTTCATGCCTCGGCTTGAACAAACTATGGATTCAGGAAGGCTCCACCCACAGGGAAACCATCAACGTCTTTCTAGTAGCCCACTGTTCACAGATCATCTACAGACGATCCCCACAGAGTCGGCTATTACAGATGAGCAAAACCTGTGCCTAGAATACTGCTTCCACTGCGGAAGTTTCTCCTATTCACGCATCTAAACCAGCTTCTACGAGACAAAAATGTATCAAAATAAATTGCATCTTAAAAGTGTTTGTACATGTGCTTCTCAGTCTTTCACCCCTCTTTGTCGCTGTCCTTGGTCCTGAAACACTGCGACTCTTCTCTCTTTGTGTCTCTCTCCATGGTTCTGAAACTCTTTATATCTGTCAAGCTAACCAAACACACACAATTGTAATAGAATATGCAGCGAGGAACATAAGATATTACTGAAATACAAAACAACTGTTGAATTTTAATATCTTGGTTTCCTCACCTCTCTTCCACTAAATTTCCCAAATCCCCTTAATCTGAATCCAATATAGCTAATACCAAATGGAAAATATTGAATATGCACAGTTAGTGTGCTTCGTGGGCAACACATTAAATACCGTCTCTCATGACTAATTAGCGTGTGCAGCCAACCCGTTATCGTTGTCTGCTTTTATATCGCCTTCCTACTTCGGACACTTGTTAATATTTGCTGTTCTTTCGATTACGCCGTGCGTCGGACTGATACCCAACAACATGCTGGGGGGAGGATTCCAGCAAAGAAACCTTTCTAGGGGAAACATGAAGGAGTAGTGGGAGTAGACATTATCAACCAAGCTGCAAGATAATAATAATATGGACGTTGTTGCAAGGAGCGTACTAAAATGGAAAATACTGTATTAAATTTAAGATACGGCCACGGCCTGATATTATGTGCAGGGCACAGGGCTACTAAGCGCCAAGGAAACATAATCTGTCTCCAGTTTAGAAGATAGAAATCCCCAGGTGCATAGTATAGTAAACTGTGTACTGTTGATGTGAGGGGTCTTACTTACACTTAAGTGAGCTTGGAATCCCCAGTCTGCATAATCCAATGGTCAAGACCTACCGCACACATATATACACACACACGCCTCAATTTCCATCTAAAGCAGGTATCCCTTCTGTGGAGTTATACATAAACCAACACGCTGAGCAATACACTTACACAAAGACAGTGGTTGCAAGAGGGGAGCACGAGCTCCCCGGCTCTCTCTCTCCCACACATGCACATAAATAAACATAGACAAACAGCTGACAATAAGAGTATTCACCGCATGATAATTCTCTCCCTCCATCTTTCCTAAACACACACAATGCATACATTGACAGGTCATTGTCCTTAGACTGTCTGACACCCCTGTGCCATTACTTATAAACGACTGCAACACACACTTATCTGACTGTCTGTGACACTGCCGGAGACACACAAATCACACACTAACTCGCAGACGATGACATCACCGGCCATTGCAGACGTTCCATAAATAGAGCGATGATGATCGGGCGTGGAGCGGTGACAATGACATGTCAGACCAGATCTCATCATATCAAGGTGCTATAAATAGCACAAGTCTTTTAGGCAGCTCTCTTGAATCAAACACATATTGTGGGCACGAGGGGCTTCGGCCTAGTATTGTTGGATTAATTTAGTCTGGACTTGGAATGAGGAGAATTAATATTTAAATGAATATTTAATTCTACTCATCCTGAATTCTTGTGTCTTTTTGCAGGCTGGCTGAGTGTTTGATGAGTTAAGTCACACCCCCGTGGCTGAAACAATGCCGTCTTGTTTTTGATCACAGCGTTGCAACTTTCTTGTTGTTTTTCTTTCCATCCACCCTCGCTTCTATCCGCTGTGAATTATCTACACTTACTGTAACTCCCCCATCATGAGGCTTTTCGCACTCTTATGTGCCTCTTAAGCTCCAAAGCTTTGTAACAATAACCACTGGCCCCCCACCTCTGTGGTCCCTTACTCCCCTTCTCCCTGAGCTAATGTTCAACTTCCTCCCTGTCTTGTTCATCCTCACAAACTCCCACCATGCATTGCATTGTTCCCTCCTCTCTCGTTCTTCTTCCTTCGATCCCACGTCTCCTCAATTCCCCAAACAATGCTTAAACATGTCTCCCTGTGCTTCCTCTTACTTAAGCTTGTTCCCTCTTCCTTCCTCCATTATTGGTTTGTCCTCCCACCATTACTTACATTACCGTCATTTACTTAATTAGCTCTGCCGGTGTGTTTTCAATGTTTTTCTCTTCATTTCTCTCAAAACTTTGGTTTCAATTCTCAATTCAAGCGAGTCGGTGGGTTTCAGAAGTTCCTTTCATGTCGCAGGTTTTAAGGAAACCGCACCAGGAAAGTCATTTAGGGGAACCACTGATCTACATTATGCCCCTCCCTTCAATTTTCCTCCGGATTTTTCGATTCACCTTAATCTACCTTCATCTTTATCTATCTACCACCCTCGGTTGCTCCGCTCTTTAACAAATTTACTCCTCCCTTTATCCCCTCCTCGTTCCCTTCATGTGCTCCCTTTGTTCTCCTCCGCTCCACACTTCAACACTGTTCATCTACACTTCTCCCTTTGGCTCCATCTTCACCAATTCCTCCCTCAATCTGTCCTCCCTCCCCTGATACACGTAATCTCCCTCTCGTCGTCCTCTCCTTTCTTCACTCTCATCCATTAGTGGTTATTGAGTTTTCTCTTTGTACCACTGTCCTCACCTCTGCTCTATTGCGCTCACTCTTCAGCAGCTGCAATGGCCCCTAACTATATTACTAGCTGCCATGAATGCAAACACATGCACACGCACACCATCAGTACATACACTTAATACAGTAACGCACACAAGTTATGACAGAATTAGCTGATTAATAATTAAATATATTGATTCCTCACACACACATCTACGCACACGCACACGCACACACTGACAGAACCTCTGCCCTCAGTCAGAGTGTTCCTTGTCTCTAATAGCCGCTAACTCATTTAGCACTTCATGTAAGCTCAGCTAGATCCAATTACCGCAGGGGAGAGAGTGAAGTTTGAGTAGGAAGCCATTTAACCTCATGACAAAGAGAAATATAATACACAGCTTGAATTCAATGTTATTAAGTAAGGGGGCAATTCTGAAAACAAAAAATGCAATGCTGAAGCTCGTAGAGAGAAAGCTGGGCTCGAGAATATCTTTTGTGGTCACATTTGTGCAAGTGGCCAAACTGGGCTACGCAATATATGTAATAGAAAGAAGGTCAGAAGAAGTATGGCACTTTGAAGCCAATTTCACACAGTACTAATGCTAATTTCAACTAGAATGGCTAACGAGTACCTAGCTGAGTGTGTGTGTGTATGTGTGTGTGTTTGTGTGTGTTTTCTGTGTCCTTACAATGATAAATAATGACAATGAAATATTGTCTATACGTTAAAAATAAAAATAATGTTCACTACTATCCATATTTTGCCTAATCTAACGGTAGATTTTTTCAATGCTTTTGTGCAAGCAGATTACAAAGTAAATGCACATTTATAAGGAACCTGCTCATTGCCAGCTCTGTATATTTAATCTGGGACTCCACTAAAGCAGCTTTTCATCAGTCACAGCATGAAATAATCTATACTTACCTTACACTGGCCCTTAAAGCAGCCTATGAATTAACACGCTGTATTATAACAGTCATTCTGACTCCTGTCTCTTCTCGGCCTCTTTCTTCTGACTGGCCAACTTCCAGCGGCCTGCAGAGGGGCAGCACCTAGTGTGCGTGTAAGCATATTCCTTTCCAACCCCGGAGAAGCACTTTAACCACACGTACGTGAACAACCTCCAGAAAGTTACACAAAAGTCCTGAGCAAAGCAGTCTGAACATTTCAGCGACGCACCGAGTGAGAGGATGCTGTGCTTCGTGGGCGTGCTGTGCCTGGAGAAGATGACTGGGTAAAGACACCTGTGACAGCCGGCTTCAGCTCGACATGAAAGGAGGAACATCTTTGGAAATATTGTGGCCCTGGCAGTCAGGAACCTGAGCTTTTTGTCACAGGCACCTCGATTCTTGAAGCTTCGGGCATGATTTATATGACCATCTTACATTTCACAGTATCTCAAACTAGATTAATAACTGTGCTAAATCAAACCTTAATGACCGTTCAGCACAGGCTCTGTGTTGTGCATTGCTTTAACCTACTTTTTAAACTATATACGGCCCCAATTTGTATCTTTTATCAGCTTTCATATCCACCGGCATGCGTCTGGAGTATTGAAGTCCATTAGACTTCTTATCTCGGCGACTTCATATCTTGGTGCTTCTCTCCGGGAAACGTATTTACACCCACTATTGCAACTGTTTATGTTGATGCTGTGGGACTTGCGGGGCTTGTGTCCCTGAATCAGCAGGAAACACCTTTCAGAGTACAGAACCTCGCGTTTTCCTTTCGCTGCATTTAGGTAGAATTTCCTTTGTACATAAGCGAAGTCGTGCAGACAACAAACTGTGACCTAGTACAAACAACAAAGGCTTCAAAAACTCGGTGTGAATGTGAGAATAACAACGAAATAGGAAAAGCAAAATGGTCTTCCGCAGTCAGAGTTTACTAACTTACCCAATGAAATATACGTCGCTGTAGTTCAAATACATTTTTCCAAAGTGACACCCGGCCCAATTATTCTTTTTTTCAGTGACTGGGAACGTTTGCAATAATTTGTGTCAGTGTCAAACTGTCTTGAGCCACTAACTCAGACTACATTAATATTAGGCCTTCACAGCCTTTTATCACAGGAGGAATATAACCTCACGAGAACGCAGCCTTAGAAAGATGGTACTTAAAAACTGACTGGATGTGTTTCATCCATTTTATTTCTATTTATCTCCGGGTTCCTTTGAGCTCAGCAACAGGCAAGTGTTTTCTTTACCACTACTTTATTTTGTGTTTTCTACGTTGATATCTTCTACTTTTGATGAGCTTCCCTTGAGTCTACACTGATGTGTTAGCAGAACACAGAACGCTTTCACCAAAGAAACAGTGAAAACGGAACAAAGTACGGCGACTTGAGGCTGCATGCAGGCAAAGATTCCAAACTTTCATCGCAGGGGCACGTCAGGCTAATTATTCATGTGAGTGACAAAGCTAACACTCGGGAGCGCAAATGTTTCGGGGCTCCTCGAACACGTGCACCAACACATTGAACCTTAAATCTTAGTTACTATTATCAGCAATAACAGGTCAGTGTTTTCTTTGAAATTTTCTAAAATAATTCTTATTCCTTCATCTCCTTTCAAGCTCTCTCTCTCTCTCTCCCTCTCTCTTTCTCCCCCTCTCTCTCTCTCTCTCTCTCTCTCTGCTATGATTGACAGCTGCTTCTGAGACTTGATCCATCCACGTCTCGGTCCCCTGTGCTCTGTTATTAAAAGAATTATACATCAAGAGGCCTTTGAAATGTATAAATAAAAAAGGAGAGTGAGCTTCGCTTAATTTCGGAGACAAGAGGAAAGAAGTGATCACAGCCCAGTAGGACTATAACACGACACTGAGGGAAGGAAACTGCTGTAGAGCAACTAGTGTGTGACAGATGTAACACGGTGATAATTAATTGTTTTATACCCATACTGCGGTATAATGTTATAGGCCTAGATCTAATGAAAATAAGGCTTTGCTAACATTGACATCATTTTTTTGCAACCCTCTGAGTGAGCCGATGGAATGTGTGCAAGCACAAATTACTGATAAATGACTGTTCAAGGTAAAATAATGCGAATAAGTTAACCGTTTCTGACATTAAATGTCAAAACCAGTTGAAATGTCTCCCTTTTAAACTGCCCTATCATGATATTATATCTATAAGCCTTCAAACTCATGGATCCTTTATGAAAACCAACCTTGTATTTCCACTTCAGACTGAAAAAAACACATCTACATTAACTGTGCTTTCCTTTTAAACAAGGCTGTCTTTAGCTGAAAGATTGTTCGGGTAAGTAAGTGCAGTACATAGATTCCCATCTGTTGAGGCAGTAACAATACGGTTTTAATGGAGCATACATTGTTCCAACAATAATAAAAAGCAACTCTCTTGAGTAAAGATTATGAGGAATAATCTGGTACATTTAAATTCAGCTTTATTGTGTTTAGAGTGTGTAAAGATTAAGCGTATAGAATGACCCAATTATATAGAACTATACTGTCTTTACAAGCCCGGTAATTTGAGTTTGTGTGTCTTAGCACTCTCACCCAGGTGATACTTTATAAATCCCCTCACACACAGAAACATGGAGTGTTTGTCTCTTTAAAGTCCTTGAAAAGGATCAAATGCTTCAGGATTCTGAGCAAGTTGTGATCAAATTAATCCGCTAACACACACACACACACACACACACCATACAAGCCGTTCATCGTACCTGGGGTCTTTCTGGATGGAGTCGATCGAAGGTGAACGCTGTAGGCTGCCTTCGGGAGGCAGTGCAGGTCCAGACTTGCTGTAAGGGGATTCCACCACGGAGGGGCAATACTGCAGGGTGCGGTAGGGGTCCGCCACGTAAGGGTCTGAGCCATATATGTCTCCCCCTCCACCCCCTCCGCTTGTGGTGTAGCCGGGTCCCACTGTGGCATAATTGTTGGTCCCACCACGGCCGTAGTTTCCTGTTCCTGTTCCGTGACTTCCTGTGCGCTGCAAAGGGGCGGAGTCGACACCAGGGGAGGAGGGAGCTATGGTGGGAAAGTAGGGACAGAGGACATAACTTAGGACCTGGTCATGGAATCGCTGGGTCAGGTCTAAGGTTTGGGATAAGTAGGAAGGTGAAGGGAGGAAGAAGACAATGGGAAAGGAGCAGGGGGATGATGAGGGATGAAAGGAGG
>CAAKHC010013595.1:48419-58535 GCA_901007825.1 Macroramphosus scolopax | reverse complement strand
CTTTGCCACACAGAAAAGGCCTGTTTTCATTCCAGTAAAAAAAATATCGTATCGGTTGCATATCGGTTATCGGTGATTGCCCCCTCTCTAATATCGGATATCGTTATCGGTCACAAAAATCCATATCGGTCGGACACTACTTCAGACTCTGCCATGCAATACCCACGAGGCTAAAATCTGTGTGAGCTCTTTTACTGATGCCCCAAATTTGACAAAGATCCAAATCATTAGGCAGTGAGAAAATCTACGAAAAAAAAAGCCTGGGAAAAAGAGAGAAACAAATGAGATGAGGGATGGAGCCGCATTTTAGAAAAAAAGAGCAGAACGAGAGGAGAGAGGATCGAAAAAAAAAGGGCGATGGAGGGGATGACAGTGGAGCTGAGCAGAACACAGGGTATAGGAGGTTAATGAAGCAGAGTCACTCCCATCAAAAGCAAATCCCAGTCTTTTCTGTACTCTTTAAATAGTGTCTGTCTTTCTGAACGTCTCATTAGTAGCCGGGGCTTTAGGCTAACACCACCAGTGTCAGTGTGCACTCTCCGGGAGACGTGACACTAAAATAGGACGAACCTCAGAGCGAAAGAGGGGCGGAACAATGGTGAAAAGATGAGGAAGAGAACAGAAAGAATGCCTGTCTGTCTCGCTAAATAGGGATGTCTTTGGTTACAAGTTGAAGGAGGGGAAAGGGAAAGAAAACGGAAATCATGGAGTGCACTGGCAGGGCACTGAGACACATAACAATGTCTTGACAAATTAAAATTTGACTCCGTCCCTTTGTTTGACATTCTTTTATAACGTATTCAATTGCATTCCATTCTCCTCTGAACTCAGTCTTTTTCTCTCCCTTTTCTACTCCTCCCTTTAGTAAACAGGGTGCTGCTGAATTCACCATTTGTTCTGGTAATGGTGTGTTCTGGCTGATGAATTGACCTTTTGGGCAAATACTGCCTGGTCACCATCAGCTCCTGGGCGCCTGTTTACGGATGCATGCGTGTCATTGAGTGTGTATTTCAGTGTGTGTGAATATCATCTGGTATTCCTCTCCTTGAGGAAGTGTCTTCTGCAGACTTCTTTACAAAGTAAATTATAGTTAAGATTAGTTCTTAATGAAGGTGTGCAAGCTCTTGTGTATTTGAGAATGTTTTGTGAAGACCAGCACAACACAGCAATCATGACGAGCCCCGTGTCTATTAAACATGCACAAACAGACACATACATGTTTGCTCCACTGACACCTCTCACACCTAAAGCTCTGTCGGCGTGAAATTACATTTGAGAGGAAATGAAAGGGTGTTTTTTTTTCTTTGTTTCTTTCCCCTTGCTTCGGCGCAGAGTAAACAAATCATGGCTGTGCTCCTGCTGGCGGATTAGGGAGGGAAAGGGAAACTCTATTAGTCATTTGACACAGTGATACCTCTGCAATTAGCCAGCCGGCTGAGGGGCCAGCTAGCTTAAAGGGAGGCTGGCTTTTTCTGTGAGCTGCTAAGAAGTGGGAGCCCGAGCTGAATGTACGAGAGATGGAGGAAAATGTACAAGAAAGGGGGGAGGGAGGGAGAGAGAGAGGAAAAATGAAAGATGAGGGGGATCAAACCAATCCTCCGAGCTTTCCATGTTCATCCTCTCTTCTCATTCTTTCATCTCTGCCTTCATTTCTTTCAGTCTTACTTTGTCTGTGACTTTTCCTCCATCACTCCCTCTGCCCTTTTTGCTTCTTTCTTTCTTTCTTTCTTTCTTTCATGATCTTTCCCTCTGTTGTTACCCCATCCATATTTTTCTCCACACCCATCTCTATCGCTGTCGTTCCCTCTCTCTCTGCTTCCATTTTTCATTTATCATACTCTCTTCAACATCCATTCATTTCATGTTTTTTTTGCTCCCTTTCTTCCCCGTCACCCTTCTGTCTATCTCTCCCCCTCTATTGTGGTTGTAGAAGACTATGTGATCAGAGCTGAGGACATGTCCTTTCTCTAGACACGCTTCAGCGCCCAGCACGATTACACAAAGCCCCTCAGTACAGTCTATCTCTCCCCCATACACACACACTCGCACGGATACACGGAGGCACACACACACTTGGATTTCTAAATATGCCAGTGATTGACATGGACAAACATGTATGTCTGTAACACATTTTTTTTGTAATGCTTTAAGCTCATGCAACACCACATACACACTACCTTGCCTGACACAGCCATGGGTGAGGCACACATGCACGGTCACGCACACACACACACACACACACACACACACACACACACACACACACACACACACACACACACACTGCTTGGATGTGGAGGAGAGTAAGGATTAGTTTCTCTCTCTGTTTATCCCTGGGAGAAGCTCCTGGCCAACACACAGCTCTTGATGTTCCTGTGCTGGAAGCACTGGATGACACACATGCACCGACACACACACACACACACACACACACACATGCACAGAATACAGTGTTTTGCAGTGCAGGAGCTGTAGGACACTTGTCTCTGTGAGTCAGGGTGCCATGTCTTTCTCAAAGCATGCCACTTAGACACAGCAGGGGCTCAGGGGCAGTGGCTGCTGCTAAATGTCCATGCTGCGGAAGGACAATAGTGAAAGTTTATTTTCTTTCTGGCTGAAAAGTACCCATTTATATTGTTTCAGGCACGCTGTTACTGCACGTGTCGCACGTATCTATGGCAGAAAAACCTTTTAAATGAACGAAGCTGTGGCCAATTACCCTCTCACTTACTGTAAGATTATAATTATATTGTTGACATTCCAAAGAACAGTTGCATTATATACTTGCCTCTGTGGAATTAAAGGATTATTGTAATTCCTTTATGGCATATAAATGTCTATGTAGTTCTGAGTTTGCAAAGCTGAACAAATGTATAAATATTGTATTTGGGCTCAAACACTGATGGTATTGAAGGACCGGCTATACGGCACCAGACGAAGGCTTCATCGTGCATTTGTGGCACATGGAAATTATATTAAGTTCCCAGTTTTCTAGTTCCATTTAAGACACTCACAGTCGTCATTACTCGTCTCACATGAGAAGAATCTATCAGCAGAAAGTCCCGTGTTCATTGGATCCATCCACCTCCCCAACCTGTCTTCTTTTGCAGTTTCTTTCTGACTTGGAAAGCAGATTGTTCCTTATATTGAAACAAATGTTAATATTTCTAGTATAATATATAGAGTTACTTGCTTTCAGCTCAATCATGCCTTGTGCGTCAGTACATGATGCAAGGGGAGTGAGACAGCGCTGCTATTGCGAGCTCGGAGCATTGCTATTCTGCGTGAAGGTATGAGAAAATAGTTTATTGAGTACAAAGCCACCCTTCAACCGACGGTGTCTTCCTCAGATCAAATGGTTCTTATGTGGGTGTTTTTCGACGCCCCTCCTTTTCTGTCCACGATTCAAAGTCACACAGGTAAGGTTTAACAGTCTTTATCATCCAGGCGTGGTATGAATTCCTCCCTGTGTGTGAACAGTATTATAGACGAGTGTCCTCCTCTGTGTGTACCCGGCCTCTTGCCCACTCTGTGCTGGAATAAGCTCCAGTGCTGCACGACCCCGGTTAAGTGGGTCAGAAAATGGGTGGATATCACACTTAACTTCATCAAATTTCCCGCTGTAGGCCGTTTGATTTTGTATTCAGTCTCGGGGACGTCTTAACCACAGAACAGGTTTATGGAGAAACAGGCAGACGGGGGACAGGAGGAGGAACCTTTCAATTAAAGATAAAGTCATCAAAAAAATATGATGCAACCACTGCGAGAGCAAGTTAGTATGGTGGAATTGTAAGCAATATAAACAATGATGAAGTGTTAATACGACGATAAATCAAATAGTTTTAAAATGAAGATATAAATGTTTCTTTTCATTTGTTGCTGACTTCAAATTTATCTGTGTGATCATCGAGGACGAAAACAAACAAGTTTCCTTTGTGCAGATATGAATTCATTACTGCTGATAAAACAGAAAATATGCTTATTATGTAAATTCAGACAGCATCAGAAGAATGCTTGTATGTACTGTATGTGTGTGTCCGTGCATGCATTTGTTGCCACGAGTGTGTGTTTAATTAGGAGCGTGTGCTTAGGTGTAATGTATGTGAGTGGGTGGTGTCGGGTGACATCTACTTAAACCAACATTTAGGAAGTGCCGTGTGTTTTCGCAAGGGAAGCAGTTTGTGCTGATCTTTGGAGTAAGTTATAAGCTTTGAGTTGGTACAAAACAACTTTATGAGGCTTCAGCAAAAACTCACAGTAAATACTGTAAAGGTTTAAGCCACACAAGTCACCCAGATTGTACTTTGTTAAGTGAGTTGTCCACTAAGATGGAAGGTACTGTAAGCTGAAGCAAAGTTTTGCAGCAAGCATATTGTACACAGGATTATAGAGAAGAAATCCTCAGAGGACTTTATCTGAAAATACTGTGGCTCACTTCATTATTTGTCCACCTTTTCCTTTTTTCTTTAAATATAACTGACTAACTTTAATTTGAGACCACAAGACTTGCGGGAGAGAAAAACTTTATAAACCTGACATCGAAGGTGCCGTTCCTTTCTCCTCGTGCTTTTCAGGAAGGAAATCACGCTCTTTATTTAAGAGGTGCTTTGAAATGTTCCAGCCCTCTGGTCAGAAGATGCAGAGTAACTGCACCCTTTCTCCAGTCCTTTCCATCCTTACCCATTCCCCCCCGCTTCTCGGCTTGTTTTCTCCCTCTCATCTCTCCCTTCCATCACTCTCCCTTTTCTGTCCCCTCATTAGGTTGTCAGATCTCATTACAGAAGGAACACAGCAGATTTAAAGGGGAGAACAGATTGGTTTAATGGTTTGATGGAAAGCGGGCTGGCTCATACTTCTTGATAACCCTCGTACTGTGTATGTGTGTGTGTGCCCACATTCACACTTGGTGAGGTGATCCCTTGTCCTTGGAGCTGCATGAATTAAATACATTTAATTCAGACAGCTAATGTTAAAAAGGGTATGTTCATATTATTGCATTTAGCAGGAAATGGACAATGTGGCCAGTTGGCTGGACACCTTGGAGAAGGATTCATCACAGGTTATCAGTGTCCAGCCTTCTTTAAGATTGGAGTCAAATAAAAGAAAATAACCCCACAGTTTAAGACTATAATGCACAAAACCTGAAATAAAATGTAACACCAGCCTGTGGACACTTTATCTCATTTAAACGATGTCGACATTTCACCACTTTAAAATCCCATGTGTCCATTTCTTCCCTGCAAAAAAAGCCAATCAAAGTAAAATGTATGTCAAGTATGACAAAATCAAAAAGTTTTCTACAACCTTTAAATACACTAACTTCTTTACACCAAAGCTTGGAGGTAACTGATTGAGGAAGAACTTGTATCCATCTCTTTCAAAGATACTAGAGGAAGTAATTGTGAACTACGTACCCAACAACCCTTATCAACAACAATAGCTCAGACTGGCTGCAGGATGCACCTGACAAATCGCCACGGCGGTGAATCCAGCCACTGTCAATGTCGCCGCTTGAGCTACGTGCAGGTCTGATGTTAAGCTATCAAATAAGAAATGTACCACATCCATTCAGTCCCGCTGCTCCCAGTGGGCAGAGTCATTCATATCGGACAAGATACGATTCATGACAAAGGGGAGAATGTACAAAGGCCAAATTATAAGAAACAAAGGGAGGAGGGAGTAATAGAACTGGGACTCTTGGAGACGATGATGAACCTGGTTTCATTTTTCGTAAATATTGATATTGAATAGTCATTGTCTCAGCTGGAGCATACCAATTCTAATTAGATTTCTTTTATGCTTTAAAATGTATCCTGTTTGGCCCCAATTCCGATCCTTAGGATGGGCTTGGAACAGCTCTGTGACAAATGCAAGAGAAAAAGGATAAAAACAAGAGAATGGAGAGAGCAGGACCAATGTCACAAGAAAAAAAAAAGGTAAAGTAAAGCACAGTGACAACGAGTAGCTTGATTTCAAAAGTGCAGAGTGTCATTTTGGACAAACAAACACGTGTAAACCACATCCAAAGGTCTTTCCTTGCTAGGATTCTTCCTTGCACCAGAATGTACTGTACGTGTGTGTTGGAGACGCTGTGACCATGCAGGAATAATCGCTTGAAATAGGCCACATTAACCTGCAGTCCTCTGGGGCGCTGGCCTGGTTTAATCCAAGAATGAACATTGAATCACTACCTACACACGTGCAAAGTGCAAGAAAACACACACATACTTGCACAATAATATGTGCGGTACTGAGTGTGAATAGCAATGAATGTGCTGGGTAATAGGATGAAAGGGGGCGAGACAGACACCAGTAAGAGTGACAGAGAAAGGGTGTGTGCTGATGGAAGCTTTGACCAGATACATCCCCACAGTCAGTGTTTACTAAAACCCTCATTCATAATTTCAGATGTCGCAATGCTGCTTATGCAAAACCGAAAGACTTCAGATCTACGGAGAATATAGGGAGTGTTTGAAACCGAGCAGACGGAGGGCATCACCCGCTGATGATGCTGCTCTAAACTGGAACTGATTGAATTGTCAAGTGTGCTCTGCAACTGCTGTCCATCACACCACTGGCAGACGTGTTCGGCTACATGTCTGTGTGTTTATTGGTGTTCTTTCTAGAGGGAGGAGGAAGCTAGTTGAAGAAAAATCTCAAGTTCCTCTCACATTATATCTGAAAATACTCATCTAGAATCAATTCAATCGTATGATGCGTTTGTGCACTGGAGGCTTCCTCATCATATTTAGGTAAGCTGAAAATTGGGCCAATATTGCCCCAAATCACAGACTTGCAGAACGTTTCAACATTTTTAGTGTTTTAACGTCTCCAACGTCTCCTTGGAGAAAACCTCAGTTTTAAATATACAGTGCAGTGCAGTTATTTTGATTTTATTTCACAAGTATTAAGTAAATTCATGGTTGCAAGACATGGTTAATTCAACCATGTAGTATTTTCCAGGAGAAAACATATTAAGAATGCATGGATGGATACATACTGTATCGTTCAATTAGGTTTGAATTGTTCATACACATGAATATCTTAAACATAAACTTCTAATAGATCACTAAAATTACAAACAGGACTGACTATGTATGAATCCTCTGCAGGTTATGCTTGTGTTTGAAAAATAAATAAAAAACCAATTACATCTACCGTATGAAATTGTGTTATTGTATTTACTGAGAGCTTATAAATGCTAAATAGGGGGGGTTGAATCCATCAACCATGAACCAATTTCCATGTGATTGTGTGTTGAGTCAAACGAGCCAATCGTGTTGGTTGCTTCGCCTCTACAAAAATGACAAAACTTGATTTAATTTGCAGAATAGCCCTGACCCAACTATGTGCCTGCTTTCTTTGCTTCTTTCTCATGTGCTCTTTGCTCCCAGCATTTCCGTCCCCATCTCTCTCTGTCAGAAACAGTTCATGTGTAATTATAGTCACTGAAATTGCTTTTGTTGCATCATGCAGCTCCTCTTCATCGTTAATTGTCCAGTTAAGTAATGTGATGGCCCCTTGCTCTCGACGAACGCTGTGAGCTTCATTTAACTGCGAGTGCCTTGTTTCAACCGGTGATGAATCAGCCGGACCCCGTGCACCATATATGGACCCTCTGACTACAACTTTACCCGCAGAGGTGTCTGCCTTATCGTTTCACCAAAGCGATGACTTATAGCATGTATTACATTGATCCATGCCAGCTTAATGAACCAATAATGTGAGCTTGCCGTTGCCAAGAAAAGGCACTCTGACATAATTAATGACTTACTGCTTACCAAGTCAGCACCGTTCTTATCAGTTTATTATGTGCCATCAGTCATGCATTATGAATCCCTATCAGACAACCTTCTTTTGACGTCTTCACCAACTATTCACATGACGTTCAGAACCTGCCGCACTAACGCTGAGTCTACGTTCAACAGCCCAGTGTTTTCAAGGTGCTGGTTATCTTTGGTGTGTTGATTCAATAGTGAAGATAGACAGGGCCAAAACACAGTAGGACCGACGTTGCGTTTGAGGAGAAAAAAGGCCCATGCTGAGATACTCTGGTGGAGACTTTAGCTCAAACAGCGTGAGACAATCCATTAAAATACTGTTTCGTGGAGAAGAAGTGTATTGTGAACCTCAAGCATTGCAATTAAATGAACATGGTTGAATCCACCCTCTATTGATTTTTCTAGCTGCAGTGCAAATTTCCTTTGTAAGTTCTCATACTCGTGTGTTGAAACTACAAATAGAAGGAGCAGTAAAATAGAGATCACAGTGGATTCTCTCTGTACACTTCTGAGGTGCACTTATTCAATTAATTGCTGCTTGCAAAAGACAATCCTATCGCTGTATGCACAGTGCCGAATTTCACAGGAAGAGGAGCAGTCCCTGTGACCCAGTAACTCTGAAGTGTGCCTCAAACCGCTACGTGCTTGAAGGCAAACACACTCCTTTCATGTGAGGCAAACTGATCCAGTCTTAACGCGAGAGTGGCGTATTTACTGCTGTTTCTGACCCAAATGCTAATGATAGCTATTAAGTCTATAGGATGGCTAATGACATCGAGGGAGCTGTGAACGTGGCGTGACCGACTTGGGTGTTTTCATGGGGGTATGATACGGTAATGGGATTAACATGGCGTACCTAAACCCACAATGAGATAAGCTCAGTGAGGCCCTATTAAAAATACATTGCTGGCAACAATGGAGGGAGCGTGAGAATGAGTGTGTCTGACTGTGTGAGTTTGATAGAAAATGTGCCCAACTGTGCTTCATTCCAAAAAGGAGAAAAGGGGAAATACAACATATTTTCTTTGATGGCCTGTTTTATGCTCCTTATTCTTTCTGGGCAATTATGAGCTTCCCCAGTTGTCCCTGGGCTTGGTGCAGTTGGTTGCAGGGTTCGGCTACAGAAGTCTTAAAAAAGAAACAGGAAATGGAAATGTGGTATTTATAACGTGCTTTTTGAAATTTTGTCATCAATAAATCAGTTGTACCCGATGTTGGGTAAACAAGCATCAATTAAGATTAGGCGTGCCTGCTGATAAACTGGCAAAATCATGCTGAAGTGCTCCAATTTAAGGTCGTAATGAAGCCATCTTTTGCCTCAGTGCATGTGCATCCCGGCTCAGTGATTATGTTTGCATAAAGGCAGATAAATATCGGATGTTTCCTACGGACTTCTCTGTTGATGGGAAGGTGGGATTAGTTGATTGGTTTGCCATAGCAACACACACAGCAAACAAACAAGAGGAAATAGATATACAACTGTGGCTTCTTACCAGTGTTGTTGCGATAGGGGCCTGTGTCTGGCCCTTGGCCTTGGCTGAGGCTCCTCATGGGGCCCTTGTTGTGGTAGACACGCTCCTCATAGATTGGATCTATATGGTGCTCTGGGGACCCTAAGGGCCGAAGGGGCTCCTGACTGTGCTGACTACTGTAGGAGCCACGAGAGCCTGGAGAAGGAGAGAAAGAAGATTATGAGGAGGATGCAGGGAAAAGGGATGGAACAGACGGAACAGGTAAGGAGAGTTTGTAAAGATGGATTAAACAGATTGATTTTAAGGAAGTACCATAGGGAGGGAAGGAGGAGGAGGACAGGGAGGACAATTTACTAGTTTATTGAGGTAATTGAATGGAAGTGGAGTGGGAAGGAGGTGATAGCAACCTTGTGGGAGGAAGAGGTTAAAGTAAAAAATACAGAGGCTGGAAGGAGGTGAAGGTAGTAGAATTTGTACTGTTCCTGAGAGACACAACGGAAAAGCCCCAGAGTTGTGACGAGTGGGAAGTAAAAAACAAGAGCATAGACAAAGGCTGTAGTCAGTCGATATATAACGCCTTTGTATTTATACCTGCCACTTCCATTTAATTTCTCTTTTGCTTATGCAGATCCAAGTGATAGACAGCCGACCATAGTGATAAAGAGGGCGTTGGTTTGTTTGAGTGTTGGTGAGGACATCAGAAAGAGAGAGAATGAACCAGTCAGACATGCAGACACAAAAGATGGGGAACTATTGAGGGCGATAGAAAAAGAGAGAGAGGGATGTTGTTGTATTTCCTTTTTTTTTTTAATCTCCACAGAACACATTGCTGGTTGTCAGTTATAAAATAATGGGATGCGGTG
>CAAKHC010013595.1:36776-48399 GCA_901007825.1 Macroramphosus scolopax | reverse complement strand
GGGGGGGGGGTGCCCCCCCCCCCCCCCCCCCCCCCTCCCTCTTGCACTGTGTTTGGCAGGAATCCTACATTCACAGGGCAGGGAAGACATTGACAGCAGGCATTTGTTCATTACATAGCAGAACAACTGTAAGGCAGGGGCCTCCCTCCGAAAACACACAGCAAAATTAAATTAGGAAAGAGCAGACAAGGCGGAGACTGGCAGAATATGAAAACGAGTCTGTAAGGCTAAGGTGGCGTGGCAGATAATAAAGAGAGAAGACATAATCATACACGAACACACACACACACACTCAGAAGGCTAAGAGAGACACCGATGGTCCAGCGGAGCTTTCATGTCGCATTAGCCGTTAGTCGATAGAGTCGCGTGCCGAGGATATTCCAGTGACGAGGGAAGAGAATGGAGTTCTGTACTCTGATTCAGACCTCTGAGTGAATCCACCATTGATTTAACACAGTCCTAAACCCACAGCCTTTCAGATCAAATCACAAGTCACTGCATGCGAAGCACTCAGCGATCTCAGCGGGATCACAGTGTATTCAGTAGTTTGGGGCTATGCTGAAGTTTTTGATGCAATTTAAAAATCGGTGTCAATTTCTTAGTCGTTCTGTTAAATATCCCATAAAGCAGTCAACCCAGTATATTCTCCCGAACCTTCTCATAGAAATTGTATCAGGTAGGAAGGTGTAGCGAGTCAGTGCACTTCTTCCAACCACACGATGGAAGAGCATTAGCTTGCTTGACTATACCTGCATTGACCGTTGCCGTGGTTAACCGACTGGCCTGTTTACTGCCCATCCACATGAAAAAGGTCGGATGCCTTCTTCCACACTCTAGTCAGCAGTAGCCAGGCAGAACAGACTAACTGAAAGATGAAGGAGTCAGAATCAGGGAGGGAGACGGCGATAGAGGAGATGGAGAGAAATCGAGAGGAGGACAAACCTGAGGGGACGTTAAAATATCCATGTGTGTAGTTGAAATGAGGCGAATTAAGACATAGAAAGAAAGAGGCAGAGGAAGCCAGAGAGATACAGAGATGGTCAGAATATGCATGAAGGAGTGATAATTAGAGTCATAGACACACCCATTAACAGCATGACTCATCCGAGCTCTCTCTCTTCCTCCATCCCCTCTGTCTTTGAAGTCTTGGTGAGTTGGTTTTATTTCTTTATTCATTTATTTTCCGTCTCACAGGGGCCCACTCATGGAAGTACTGACCTCTTTCTTTCAAAAGGGAGAGGGAACTTAAAGTCGAGAAGATAGAATGATGCAGAGAACGAGCGAAAACAAAGGAATTCCCTCCCATGATGTTTAATTCAGTAAAATATTTAAAAAGGATAACAAAATGTAACAACCGACTGCGGTCCCTTGATGCCTTCGTCCCGTTAGTATGGTGAAAGGGAAACAAGCCGAAGCATATTAGATATTATCAAAATAAAAAGACAGCCAACAAACATTTACATTCATTGTTCTCTCATGAGTGTTTGATTCCGCTCCTGAGTGAGAGCTCACACCCACCATTAGGACCATTTTATGCTTCCACAATTTCTTGGGCTAGTTAAGTCAGAAATAGAACTTTATATTTAAATATCCAAAGGGATCACAGCCGTGCCTGAGGCACCACTATCCAATGTCAACCACTATTCAGTGTGGCAATTGTTACCGACAGCTTAATAACAGCAATCTGGCTGTTTAATATCAGAGAAAAAGTGTTTGTCTAAAAGCGACGGTACCTCTGTTGTTTGGTCGTGGTTTATAACTGAAGCCAAAAGTGGCACTCGGTATGATAACACCCTTAAATGAGGGAAGGAAATCTTTAGTGGCATTATGAAACTCATAAGGTAGTCAAAGCCAACACATTTTATTGTACCAGGGTTTCATTATGTCATTAAGTACATACATGACCACTAAACATAAATAAAGACGTTCGGTTGTGTAATAGTGTATTTAAAAATGACAGCACTGTTGGTTTAATCACCCTCTTTATAGAACCCATGTAAATAGTATACAATTACTTTAGTGGTTTCATTGGCCATTTAAACATCAGTCATTATACCTAATTCAAATAGACGCAAACCTCAAATAATATATTGTGCAAATTATGGACCATTTATAGTTGCCAAAACACATTTTCATTTTTGCTTCGACAGTCAAGAGGGAAAGGCAGTGACGAGTCAATGCAACTGCAGGAGCAAAGAACAGCCTCGGTCATTCCGAGTGCTGTTTGCACTAAGACCAGTGTCATTCTAATACGTCCTCCTCCCACACATGGAGAATGTTAAAGCTCTCATTGTAAAAGACAACACGAAGCAGAGTAAAGCAGGCGTCCTCTCAACATTAAACTCGCCTCTGTTGTAAAGCATATACAAGCACTGCAATATACAGAAGATAAGGCAAAGATACTAATCACAACTCGCTGACATTATTATTCAAAGACTGGTTAATTCAATAGACTTAAATGCAGCACTTGACATTTCTTCGAGCGGCTTCGAGAGGCACAGATACGTAACACAGAGGCTCCCTCGCAGCGCCGTGCTCCATTGACACGAGATACAGACCAGACACGCATTCACTCCAAGATATATTGATAGTGTGATAGATTTCCTTGCCTGCTGTTCCTCTTCACAGCACATCTGGTTTAAAAACACCATGCTCAGAAAGACTAACACAGTAAGCGTGCGGGTTCAGTGCGTGCGAGATCAAATCTTTATTGACAGATTTCAACCATCCTGAATCCCCATTGTTAGCGACCGAATCAGTTTGGCTGTGGTGCTTCTCACTGGTGACAGAGCTGATTCACCACATGTTATCGCCTTTTTAAAAGCAAAAGCTAGGGAGACACCTGTAATCTGCTACTGTTGTAATACGAAATAGGCCGCTGAGCTATTAAATGTAAGTTTAGCGCTTCTAAAGGCTGGTTGTATGATTGATAAATGCATGAGACTGTATGAGTTTGTGAACTCCCACCTGCCAGACTGCCAGGCCTCTGGAGTGTAGCAGTGGCGTAAAGCTCATGGGAAATCTTGTACTGGTCAGAAGCGTGGTGAGCAGCCAGCCGTTTGGGAGACAGAGTGGCATAACTCCCTATGCCTGAACTCATCTGAAAAGACAAGAGAGTTTCGGTCAAATATTGCAAATGAGCACAGAACATAAAAGAGGGAATCTCTAAACTGGTGCAGCATTTCTTTCCTACAGGTTACCACGGTGTAAGGATGTGGGAGATACTTTACCTGGTGAAGAGGTGATGATGATGAGCTGGCCCCTGCAGCAGTAGAGTTGGGCGGGGATGCCAACCTCAGGGGAGACCCGCCACCTCCTCCCGCTGTCGCCGCAACTGTTGTGCTGGAGGCAAATGGAAAAAGTATCATCATTTGTCACAAGTGGGATTTCATCAATTTCACATATAAAGTGGATATTTTATATGTGCATGAATCATAAATAGCAATTTCAATTATTTACCTATGGTCATTTTCCTATGTAGTACTATTATATCCTATTTGATTTATAGTTTACTATCTGTCCTCTCATACTGTCTGTACAAGAGTGTAGAGTTAAATGCAGTATTTTCTTCAACTGCCATCCCCTTTTTTCCTCCATCAAGCACCAGTAGACTCAAATAAACATCGCTTTCAACAGCAATGTATCAAAATCAATATCAGTGACACAGTCAGTGACGCCCTCTACCTGTATGACTTGGCCAGTCGATTAGCAGGAGGCTGTTTGCTGGGAGAGGAGGAGGAGGAGGAAGGCAGGCGCTGAGTGGTAGAGTAGCCTTGCGCATCGGATGCTGATCCCAGTCGTTGGAGTTTACTAGGGGAACTAGACCCTGAGCCCCCTCCGCCCCCACAGAGGGGAGAACTGACACGCTGGGCAGGCAAGGTGGAGCTGGAGTAGTAGATACCTGGAGATCAAGGACAAGGAGAGAAAGCAAAATAAGACATCCTACGTAAAAAAATAATAATAATGCCATCAATGTAAGGCCCATACTCTCGACTTGGAGATTATGCATACATAATATATAGATAGTACAGTATCTGTGCTGAATGTGGTTAACTCAGGTCAATGATGCAGTGCAGGCTCTGAAATCATCCTACTGGCAGCAAGTTTTTTTAATTCCAATTCTCATGCATGTCTGTCAGTGTCTGAACATGTCATCTCCACGGTGCTACACACCATGTCAGATTAATTTATTATAAAAACTTCAACTCTATGACCAGAGACAAAGAAGAGGAGGAGAGGGGACTTCTTACCTGACCCTGCTCCACTTTGTGATTGTTGCTGCTGGGCTGCACGACTAGATGTCACCTGGGGAGAATGTGGGGGGAGCGTGTGAGAGGAAGAGGAGGCAGGAAGCCATGACAAGGAGGAAGGGATGAATAGAGGGGAGAGAAAGGTAAAGGCGGTATGAATAAATGCAGGATAAAAGAGAATACGGACTGATGGCACTCAGAAACTTCTTATGCACAATGAATTCAGTCAAGCCTTTGAGAAGTGCCGAATGAACCTGAAGCAGTAAGTAATGAAATCCCCATAGAAAGGTGATTCAAACAGACTGGGAGAAGCAGAACATGAACTCCAACTGAAATCATCTCTCACAGAACCTTGTTGTACAACCTCCTCTGGGCATAGAAAAGGATCCTTAAAACCTAGTGACGCCCCTGATTTGACCTCAGATTACATTTAGAGGGCAGTCATACAATTACATCTCTGAGTTTAATCCCACAAATGTTCAAAACACTGGAATATTAAGAGAGTGAGAAGCTTTACTGCCAGCCATCACATGCTGGTCTATCCTGATATAGTCTCCTTAATCACCAGACCCAGCAGGGGGAGCATATGCCAGTGCTCCACTGAGCCTCATATAGCCTTATGTTGATGCGAGCTGTAACAGTGATTCAAATACGTTATCACTAGGCTGACACGGCTGCAGTCGTACAAGTACACAGTCACCTCGATGCACTGTCACCACTGTATATTGTTTCAATCTGGCTCAGTTTAAGTGCTCTAAAAATACACAAGGCAGAAATTGCGAAACGCCGATAATGTCTGAAAGCCATGAAAAGGGGTCAAATGATGAAGCACAAAATGCACAATAAGCTATGATACATGTTCGGCCTTGTCTCTGCTTCTGTCCACATGTTCCTGTTTCTATGTGGAAGGGCGTATAAGAGGATATAGCGCTTTCTGGACTCGATATATCGTAGACATAAAGATACCTGAAGCTGTGACTTAGCTACAGCTGATGGGCTGAGATAATACCACATACCATACCTGAGGTAGACGAAAACATGTGTCCAACTCCTCATGGCATGCCATCATTTTCCACCATGTAATTAATTCACTTCATGTAGCCTAAATAACCCTGACACTTCTCTCAACTGTCAAGGAACATAGATTTTTTTTTCTCATTCAAGTAGGTCATAAACCGTGAAATATAAAAAAAAAGGGAACTTACTGGAATCTGTTTTCAGAAATGCGAATGTTATTTATAAAAAATGCAGCTCTGCAGTTTTGCCTGATCAACGTTGATTTGTCAGAGCGACGGGTAAAAGCAGCTTCTACGTATATACAGTATCTTTACACTGGCAATATAATAGCCTTTTTCTGAGCAGCCAATTAAAATAGCACCACAGGTGTTTTCAATTCCATTAATTAAGGTACTGTGCCTGCATAGCACAGCACCTTGATTAATGTCATTAGTAACACCTGTGTTACTGACTTATTTCATGTCCAAATGAATGATGTGACTAAAATATGTTTTT
Organism: Macroramphosus scolopax; assembly: GCA_901007825.1. NCBI lineage: Eukaryota > Metazoa > Chordata > Actinopteri > Syngnathiformes > Centriscidae > Macroramphosus > Macroramphosus scolopax. The sequence continues at coordinate 42,637 of CAAKHC010013595.1, read as the reverse complement.
AAGTAACCAGGTAAATCTCAGTGAGTTTTTAGAATCTCAACCTGGCCAAGACGGCTTCATCCAGGAACACAGACAGCTTTGACTGTTACCATGTGTTTCATGAATGTTTTAAAAATCAACTAAATGAATCAGCGTTTGCAGCCGCAAGCTAGCTTGCAGTGTTCTCCGAGGAGATGGGACGAAATATCTAAACCCCATCTCACCTGGTACTGATCAGACCTCGGGTACACGTAATAAACCCAGGTCGGACGAGCGTGGGCTGTAGCTTCCAGCGCTGTACGATAAGAGGGTGCACACCAAGAACGGACTCATGAATACATCTGTCTATAAACAGAGAGGGGCAATTAGTCGTTTTAAATAAGACCTTCACAACCCTCAGTGCAGTATGATAGACCCGATCTTAACTCGGCAGATGCATTCATATAAAGCAGATCGCCATGAACGAGCAGAGGTAAAAAAAAAATGTAGATGCAATGTACATGCATCTACATGGATAAAGGGTCATTAGGGAGTCGATTAGTAAAAGTGTCTATTTACAGCCCGGAGGAGAGCTCAAGTGGGTTGTGAGCCACTATAAAGAACAGCGTGCACCATATAAATCTAGTATATAAGTCCCTTGTGTTGGTTTAGTAGGTTATGAAGCCAAGTGAGGGATCTAATGCTGATGGGATGCAGGCCACAAAACTGAGTTTAAGATCCCTGTTAATGGTTTATGTTACTTGACGACGTTCAACACTACAGATGGTCATTTCAGTCGTCAAGATGCAAAGCAAGACAGAAATGTCCATTAGACTCATCAGGAGTAAATGAATGGATGCATAAAATGATAGATGGATGGACGGGGGGATGAAGTAAAGATGAATTGTTGGCCGAGTTAATAGAGACACACTGTGTTGGAGAGAAATATTCTATTCGTTGTCACCTTGCAGGGCGGCTTCCTTCCCCTTCCAGTGAAACAGTGGGATATTTGAGGTGCCATGTATCCATGTATTATTAAAGGAAGGCCTCTCAGGGTTATAAATACCCTACAGGAGAGCAGCAATATGCTAGGTCTTCCTCTTTCTCCTTCACTCCGTCTGAAACGACCGCTTGTGCAAACTTTAAACAAATGCACTCATGTACGCACGTGAGGTCGTACATAAAAACACGCCGCCGTGCACACATACGCCGCCGAGCGCAAATTCCCGTGAACGCACTGACAAAAACATGCATGTACTGTACATGCCTGCAAGCTGCACCTGTCCATCTAGCGGCACTGGGCTGCATAAAGCTATTCCTGAGCAACAAGCCTTGCTGACAACTCTGGCCCCATTACACTGACAAGCCAAAACATCAGAGGAGAATACACACAGACTCATGCTCACACAGACAGAGATGTTGAGCAGAGAGGACAGGGAGAGAAGAAGGGGGGGAGGAAAGAGAGGACAGAACACTGCAATATCAAAGACGTAGAGGACAATAAATAGTACAGAGAAAGATAAAAACTCCTATTGCCTTCTCTGCCTGACATTTATACTTCACTTGGTCTGTTTTCTATCTTTGTGTCTTTGCCAGTTTCTTTTCTTATTTATTAAGGGAAGCTTTCTCTGAAATCCTGAATCTGAAAGGAGCTTTGATGCGACTGTATTGGGAAATGAATTAATGTGTTCACAGGGTCACCTATTCTTACAAAAAAAAAACCACACAGAGAACAGTAAACTTCAGAGATGGTAAAGTTACTGAAAACACGTTTTCTTTTGTGAGTACACGTGCGCACCTGTGTCACCACTGATATCACAAGGGCATGAATATTGGAAGTAATTGGCTTCTGTATGCTGGAAAATACTTTTGTTGGAGTTTTTCTATTCATTAATGCACTGCTGTGATTCATACGTGACTTCGTCTCCTTCTTTAATTCTCAGGTCCGTATAAACAACACACTGTCGCCGAGAGTTCCCCGTGTGTCAACAATCATCTTGTCTAACCTCGTCTTCTACCTCCTTTCAAAAGCAGATATAAAATGCAGAACATGGCTCGAGAACACAACATTTGATTACTAAACTACCTTCTTCATTAATATTAATGAAGGGAAATTGTTAATACATATTTGTGGAAGTAGGTGCTGAATAAATAAATTCCACCGCAGCACTAAAAGTCAAAGATACAAGTAGAGGAGATGCACGATGCAAGGTAGCACGAGGAAAGAAGGAGCAAGAACTAAAAACCAGCTTATTCCTAACTGATCTTCATGACTTCAAAAAGCAAAAGTGTTCAATGAGGTCTGAGAAACACAGAAAGTGTGGAGATCCGCATTTAGGTGAGTTACTTCTAAACTCAACTACCTCTCTTATTAAAAATCTCTGACGGTCGTCTACTGTGCAAACGGAAAGTTTTTCAAGAGGAGGCGCTCAAGTTTACATGAAAGAACTGTAAGATTCTTTCGTCCTGTTTTCCCTATGATCAACCCCCCCCAGCATCCTCATTAGCATGTGTACGGCAATATCTCCTACCTGGTTGTAGCTGTGCACAGCTCCTCCAACCTGCCCGCTGCGCTGAGGAGATGCTGCGGAGATGCTGTCGCTAAGGGCGAGGGTCTGGTTGCTATGGTAGCTGGCAGAGTACTGGAGCGAAGCCTCCGGGGTGGAGTTGAGCTGCAAGGAACTCTGGGAAAGAAGAGACGGTCCTACCGATAGAGACAGGAGAGGTTGGGTGAGAGGTGGGGGTTGAGTTTATGAATGCGAGTGTGCATATATGTATGAATTTATGAAGAGGGAGGGGGAATAGACAGATTAGGAGTGATACAGAGGGGGGGCATAAAGGGGAGAGATTGAGAGGCAAAGAGTAAAATGGGGAAGAGAGAAAGGGAGAGGGAGAAAGCGTCAATTTAGAGCAGATAGTGCAGCAGTGCAGCACTCCGTGAGTTGGAGATGGCATACATAATTTATTAGCAGAGGGAAAGAGAAACAGAGGAACAGAGAGAATAGTAGGAGGAGTAGGAGCAGAGAGATGGGAGGATGGGAAGGAGAAGTTGAAGTTAATAGATGGAACACAACTTGAAACATTCGCTTCCCGACGTGTTAATGGTTAAGTGTCGACTTCTTCTTGACCCCTTATCTTAAGATATATCGCGACTTTATAGTTTAGAAAAAAAAAATCATGAAACTGTATTTCTTCTGCTGATTAGTCACTTAAGCAGCATATTGGAATCCGGCTGATCTGCCGAACCTCCACACAGTTCAGCAGACTGCTCCAGTCATTCTGAGACACAAATGCCTTGTTAAAGTAGAGCATGAAATGAATACAATCTGCTCCGGTTGAGGGTGGAGCGAGTATAGTAATACAAAGGAAATCTCAGCCTCAGTTTAGCAGCAGCCTCCTTCCGACCACCTGAGGAAAAAAGGCTCCTTTGGCATCAAATAATAATCCTCCCCTTGTGATTCCCATGCTGTGCACATAAAGCCTATATTGACTGGGAACATCATAAGGCACTTTTAAGATCTTCTCAGCTGTGTGCAGGCGGACGAGCTGGACTGCATGAGTGATTAAATAGGTTATCTGTATGTGTTTATATGTGTGGCTTGGTTTCATTGAAGAGCAGTTAGGTCTGTGACCTGCGCTCTCATCGGCCATAAATATTTCATGAAGTGTCTATTTTTATTCTCCCATCCGTCTCGCTCTGTCTCTCTTTTTTTTCTGACTAAATATTTTGTGTCGCTCTCCTTTATTTCCAATTTCGAATGTCTAAACATCGTGTCCTTATAAACCCTGCAAGACAATACGTGTCCGTGCAGAGCTCCCTGCTAACAAAAGCCTGTTAATATACCCCTCCCATATCCCATGCTCTCTCTCTCTCTCTCTCTCTCTCTCTCTCTCTCTTTCTCTCTCTCTCTCCCCCCAGGATCCCTCTCTCCCTGTGAACCGAGATCAACTCCTCTGCCTCTCGCCTTCACAGGAGACGCGTCTTTGCTCATCTCGATTCATCCCTTGCTTTTTATGAATTATTAAACAACACTGTGTGTGAGTGGAAGCTCCCAAACTCATCAACAGTACGCCTCGGTGTTTGTTGATGACAAAACTGCATGATGAGAAGTGTGTTTGCGCGGGATGGTGGGATGATAGGAAGGTGGTAAGTTATTTAGGAGTCCATGTGTTTGTGTGGGTGAGGGTTTATTCGTGTGTATGATTATGTGTGAGGGTGAAGTGATAAACACTTGCTAGTAGGGCTTTAAGTTCTTTCATGTCTGTCGAGCCTCTAAAGTCTCTGTTGAAACACATTGAAAATCTGAATATTTCAGCTGCTCAGCTAAGTTATGAACATCACATCCGTACACAGCCTGTGCCGTGCTTACACACATACCACTAACATTAACACACAGGGATTCTACCTTTATAGAAAGGTTGGTTTTGAAGATGAAGCCCCACAATGATCGTGAGACGAGTGGAAATCACTCCTATACAGTGCGTGTCTGCACAAATATCTGCTTCTCGGTTGTGTCACCTTACCAAATACTGCATCAGCTAAAAGCTAAAAGCCTCTCGGGTTTGTGCACCCTGTCACTGAAGAACGCGACATGTCACCATTATCTGTATGTAGCACTTATCTATTTAAAGTGTTTCCATGTGGGGCAAACCCACACACACACACACACACACACACACCGGAAGCGATGCTGAAATTTATCTGCATCAACACATTGTGATGCTGTTGGTAGGAGTCCATTTGGAAAACAGGGGGAAAACAGCCGGGTGTGGAGCAACCGCACAAAAGAGTGATCACAATGAGAGCGCCAACCATTTGGACTTGGATAAGGAAGGAGTGACGGGGACTGTGGCACGTCCTACAAACAAGATAAGGATCAAATTATCTTTTCCCACTGTTCTGCACGTGCTGAAACATGCAACCTGTTTCTTATCAAAGCAAACCAGTGACGGCAATTTTTATGAAAATATTTCAAACTAAGCTCCCTCCTGTTAATCTTTTGTGCTATCAAAAAAACGATTATTCAGTGTGCATATTAAGGGGGGTGCATGTATGCAGTCTAAACCACATTTAATATATGGTTTTGTACAATAAGATAACGTATGCTGCAGGCACTAACTGCACAGATTGGTGAAATCACATTTTAAAAGAAAGCTGCTCTTGGATGCTTGATGGAGAAACACGTAATGCTGACTTGCTGCTTAGCTGAAGAGACTAAAAATGGTTACATTGCAGCTCATGGGTTAGGATTGCTCATTAAAAAACAAGCAGACGAAATAGTGCTCGATGTTGGTTTTCTGTGCCAAACCGCAGCTTATGACCCAAGAATGTATTATGCATTTTAAAGACTCTTTGTGACTTGGAATTGAAATTGAAATAGACGAATAGATCACATCCCCGTTGTCATCCTCAAACATGCAAGCAGTCGAGCTGGTCGGTAAACTTACGTTCTCCACTGTCAAGTATTCCTGATTCCTGGAGCGAACGAATGCAGGAGTCCACCAACTCCAAACCGGTAGTCAACTCATCCTCAATATCCTTTTGTCCGTCTGCTGTGGAGGAGAAGAGATAATGACGGATGAAGGAAGTGAAAAAGGGGGGAAGGAGACTCGGAAACAAGTGAGATCGCTCGCTACCCCTCCGTCCTCCACCCGTAACGTCTGTAAGCTCCACACGTTATGATGTAGTTATGAGCTGCAGGGTAGTTGGATTAAAACATTGATCAGAGCGTCCTCGTTTGTTCAGAATTTAAATGTGCGGTATGTAAATGTAAACTCAAACTCACTGTGTGTGTGTGTGTGTGTGTGTGTGTGTGTGTTTATTCATGTTGGTATTTTCACTTTATACTGTCTGATGCCTTTTATTGGTTCGGGGTTATGAGAGTTTGTTTCTTGATGGTTGC
>CAAKHC010013595.1:8968-36504 GCA_901007825.1 Macroramphosus scolopax | reverse complement strand
TTCTTTCTGTGCATGCCTGCCTGCATGTGTGTGTGTGTGTGTGCCTGTGCCTGCAATCATCTTTTAATGCATCGGGTCTGTGGGTGGGGGTTCCTGCCCATACATTATTGAGTGGCAGATAAAAATGCCAAATATTCCCGGGCATAAAAACTTTAGTGTGTCAATCAGACGGCAAGCGAGAACGAGCCCCTGTTGGTGCAATATATCTGATCCTATAACTGGAGTGTGGCAAACATCGCAGACGTAGACTTGTCTGTCAGGATTTTCACATCCAGCCTTAAACTTCAGAATGATTCTGTCTGCACGAGCGTGCATGATAAATCAAGATTTTGAGTTGAAAAAAAAAGAAAAGAATATTGTTATATAAGAGGAGCTGTTATTACAGATTTGCATCCCATCTTCAAACCTAAATGACAGAACCGGTAATTTTCCGACGATTCCCATAATGCAATGCATGACTGTGTCTGATACCACAAGCAGTTTGGTGCTCTGATAATGCCAATAAGCAGGAGTCCAAATGAGATCCTCACATGCATAACTAAAACAACCAGAGCGTGCATATTTATTAAAGGAAGACGAAGAAGAAAGTGCACTTATATAAAAAGGTTGAAACATTCTTGTCCTAATGCCTCTCATGCCCCTAATCATGCCCCACACATTACCCAAAGGAGATGATCTAACAATTTTATTACAGAGGTTCTGGCAGCTTTGGCTTTTTGCCAACCTTTGTTTGTGCTGGCTTACACTTAATTAAATTCTGTAAATTATTGGTTCTTCTTAATATCCGGGGAGCTTAATTTCTTTCTTTCACTGTTTCACCCCGCTCATGTGTCCACTGATGAACTGCCCTTCTCTTGCAGAAATTGCCTGGTCAGCAGCTTCGACTTACTGCTGTTTTAACCTTTTTATACAGGTGCACTTTCTTCCTCATTGTCGTCTTTTGAATGTTCGGCAGGCTGGACTCTCCCGCCTGAGGATTCGGACATCCCGCAAATTATGACAAAAAAAACCCTGTGAGCCAGCAGGCAGGTGGAAGTTTTGCGAGCAGGAGAGCAATGATTGTAATTATCTACTAGAGGATAAGATTCATGCACTGCTTCGGACACTGCAGCCGACAGCACTGTGAAAGTGCCCACCAAAGTTATATGTATGCACGGGTGTTTTAATTACGGGTGCAGATATAAAGGATCTATTTTAGCTTGACTGTCACTTAAACATTAATAATTGACTTTTTGAACCTTGCAGAATCCATAATAATCAAAGACACGGAACATTCATGATGAAACCTACCTTGAGCGTTCCAGCGAAACTGCTCATCTGCTGAACTGCAAGAGAAGGAGAAGATTATGAATAAGAATGTTGGAGAGAAGAACAATGAGGTAAAACGCTGTTGCAGAATAACAGCGGGATATATAAAGGTCCATAAGTGTTTTATAAAAATGCAGAAAATAAATTATATCAAACTAAAAGCGTGGAAAAGGGACACTTTCAGACATCAAGTTTCAAATTCAACTCCCTTGTAGATTGCTTTGTATTTCCAAAATACAACTTGCTCATATGTCTTTGATTTAATAAGTGTAACGTACCCAAATGTATAAAACCAATTATTCCTTAATGGAAAATGGCCTTGATTACTTTTATGTTCTATCAAGCTGAATAATGAAAAGACAAACAAACAAAATTAAATACAAGCTACCCTTAGATGTCAATTATTCCACGGAATAAACTCACGCAGGTCAAAATCCTTTTAATCTCAGACGGAATATATTCTACTGATGTCTGTCATTCGTAATGATGTCGGGGGTTCATGATTGAGAAAAGATCAGGAGAGGTTGAGGGAAACAGACAGAAAGTTAGAGTATTGAGCAGCCTGCTGTGAGATCAATACAGACACGGACAGACTAGCTGATACATATAGACTCTTTCATCTGCCTTCATCTACATTAGACCGGCTGTCTGGGCTCGTGGGCTCGTGGTGACGCTGCGCCCCATTTAGACTGCTTGGTATTCCACATGCCCAACTTTCTAATTGAATGTCTGTCACTTTGTGCGCCTTTGGTGTCATCGTACAATTTGTGAAAGTGCTTGTGTGCCTTCCCGGCGTGTACGAGTTTGCAAATGATATATTGTTTTTATCTGTCTGCCCGGGCCGAGATGGTAATGGTCTGCTGGAGAAGAGTGTTTTTCTGGATGGATTTCATGTATCAATTAGAGTGATCGAATGTGTTTTGATTCACATAATAGTTATTGTGGAGTTAATTGACTTTTAATCCACGCACATGAAAAGACGAGTCTGCTACCATTGTTTTCTTTCTACTTAATGCTCGGGATAATGTTGCACTATTAATTCCTGATATCATCCGACCAGTGGAGGATAGCTCGGCCGGCTGCTGTCCTTGAATCACCTCAGGACCTTCTGACAGTGTGGACTTAACGGATGGATGCTTAGGCAGAGCAAACAGGCTCCTGCCACATCTGGTGAGATTCCCTGAGTCAAGCCGCACATGTTTGCACACATCTGTTACCTTAAGAGTATGCACATTAATGGTAAAGCTTATAGAGAGGGATACAGAGAGCGCAGGCATGAACATCAGCCCTGCAGAATGTCGACCCTTGTGTTGCGTGCCACGTTCGTTTTCTTTCTTCCCGCTGAAGAGTGCTGAACTTAGGTTGCATCTGCACCATCCGAGACCTGGTGCTTTGCAGCACAAGGCCATGCAATGATTTCGTTAACTGTACGATTTCAGCTGTTGATAAAACGGACAAAGCTAATAATCCAGCTATGTGGTTTATAATTAAATACTTGTGCAATATTGACTTTTAGCCTCTAGTTAAGAGCCTTGAGTGTCTGACACTCTGCATCTGCATGTTTTCCTCTTATTTCGCCTGCAGGATGCAGCTTCTCCTGCGTTTCTACCTCCTAGTAGGAAGTTGCCTAAAAATATATTCACCTAATCATCAAATCACAGTCATTTTGGACAAAATGTTGAATGAGTAAATCCACTTGAATTATGCACCTTAAATTTAGATTCCTGTATTTTTTCTTTATTCAATCCTTCCGCCCCGGCTGTCACATCTCGCTATACCACTCTGTGAGTCAAGAGGCGACAGTGATTCACAGCGGCGTGAAGGAGCGCCGGCTGTAGCAGCAGCTCAGGCCACAACTGAGGAAACTCATTTCGGACTCAGTGATCTCATCCCTGGGTCTGTGAACACGCCCCAAAGCTTGTGACCAACTGGAAGCTGGCTGGTAATGTGATAGTTTCACCCTCAGGACAACATATTTAGTATCATAGTTTTGCCTTGTTTCTTGTTACAATGAGATGGATGCCTCTAATTCTTAGTGATGAGTTGCCCACTTGAAGTTCTGACATGTTCATACAAATTGTAGCTTTAAAGAGTAAAATATTAGTGCAATCACTCATCAATCATTTCAGTTATTCAGTGTAGCTTCACCATCAACAACTGTCGTGATATGAATTAAGATATATACTCAGGAAGTCTGCGCTTGGCAGTACAAGGTCGAATCAAATAATTATAAGACCGAGCTGTGCTTTCCCAACGTGGGATAACAAGTTCCAGATGTCACGAGCCAGCAACAATCCTCTCTGACAGCCGAGTCCTTTTTCATTAACCTGTTGTTCACATTATTGTTACACGGGTGAGGAGACAGAAACAAAGGTGTCCAAAGGTGCCACGAGTCATTTCCCATTCTAAAGTTTGTTTTGCATTTTCATTCACAGTATCGTCACGACTCTGTCTCGGTGTGGCTGGTCGGACAGAGAAAGACGAAGTGAAGAGATAGGAAAGAAAGAAAACTATGAATGAATGAGACAAAGACCAAAGACAGCAGAGAGAGAGAGAGATTTAACAAGCACAGCCTTATTCCACAACATTGCACACTCTCGCCCGCAATGCCACAACACTTCGCCCGGCGAGGCAGCATCTCTTTTTTAACAGTGAGCCTGTATTAAAGATACATTTGAAATTCACAAACTCCACTCTGGGCTGCCAAAAAAAGCCAAATCACACAGCGTCCTCTACCGTTCCCAACCAAACCCACATGCACGCAGACTCAACAAAACTCTGCTTAGCATTCAAAAAAAAGGATGTAGCCTGGAAGAAATATGTGGTCTGCTCCTTTAGTCAACACGGGTACATGCACCTGTGGAGGTCTCATGGGAAATAAAGCCATTCATGTATTCAAGCTACTGAATTCAAATGTAAGAGTCCAGCCAGTCTGCTTTATGGTCACAAGATAACCTTGCTGCACTTATATACTTTAATTTACATGCTTACAGCAACAACAGACTGTGTTTGATGTACCTTAGAGCCCAACATCTGCACTTCACACCGCTCCTCAAGCTGTTGTCTTGTACTGGAGAGATTTTGATTCAATAGTGTAGTTTTCAATTGCAATTACAAAAGTACCTAATGGGCGACCTGCTAATGTGTTGGAGGAGAATGCATGAAGCGAACTGCAGGTACCCGAGCAGTCACATCCATCAGGAGGCGTTAGTCCTCATCTGGGAGAGCATTACTCTTAAAGTGTTACTCACAAGGTGCTGCTCAAATCCGCCAGCTGCCGCATTTCACAGATAGGAGCGCTTAAGAACACTTGTCCATCCTGATAGGGCTGTCAGCGCTGATGTGTGTGTGTGTGTGTGTGTGTGTGGCTACGCTTTGCGAACAAACACGTATAAACACATCCGCCGTTTGCTCTCACTGAACACAACAACAGACTCATGAGCGCGCAGGCTGCAGGTGAGGCATAAAGCGAGAAATTGTACACAGAGAAATTCTTATTACCTTTTGGTGTATTGTAGCTGCACACACACACATACACATACACACACATGCATGTAAACACCTCATCTGTACACAAAATACACACACTACAGGTGCTTCGTAGAGAAAGTTTCACACACATGTTTTGGAAATGTCGTCCGTTATCCACTAAAGTCCGACTATGCATAAGCGCCTCTGTGTGACTGTCGGGGGACTCGTCCGTACGCCACACAGCTAAAGTTCAGGCGAGCAGTTGTTTTGTGCAGCGTGTGAATCAAGCACATCTGGTTCCGCCTCAGGGCTCATCTTTGGTGTCTGTGTTTTCCATTGCACGAGCGTCACGTCGGTTTCGTAGCTGTGTTTTCCCCCGTAGAGGAAAGAGTCTCACTAGTCCCGCTAACCTGCACCATTCTTACAGTTGACAACAACGTTCTTGTCTTCTTTGTTCCATGCAAAATCAAAGTACGGATTTTCTACACTACTCGTTACTGTTGAAAGTTTAATTTCTGTAATGTTTAATGTCCAACACTGATCATTTCATTCCGTTTGAGTTATAGAAAAGAGAAACGTCAGGCTTGTTCTGCATTCCTCTGTTCATTATTGCCGGCATTAAAACAAGTGCCCAGCAGACAATAATGGCCTGTCTGATGTGTATAAATGCCTCAGCAAGACGAAGCTCTAAACACATCATGGCATCTTTACAACCGCTGATCCTCATTTCATTATCGGCATGCTTTTATCGTGGAACCGGGGACGTCAATTAATTTCAATTTCCAGACAGGTGAGCAAAAACTCCTGGTACCTTGGACAGAAAGTGATCATCATTCTGCACCAGCGAGTTTAATTTAGTACAGCACACACACACACACACACTCCGGGAACACGCTGTGCTTAGGAATGGAAAAGAATAAAGTTAGATTCATGAGAATGAGAAAGACAGTTTTAAAATATTCAGCTTAAGATCCCTCCCAGGCGCATGGACAGAGATGGAGCTCAAACCGACGTGAGACTGTACCAATAATGTCATCAAATCAGTGATGTAAGGTGTTATTATGGCGTCAAATTATACACGCGCTGGCTTGAGGATCAGGGAGTCTGTTAATATGAACATCCAGAACTTGTTATAAAAACTAAATTATATCTGCCAAGTGAAAGTTCGACCAGGAAGAAAACTACCATCAACTTATTTCAACACGAGGCTTTAAAGGGACGGCATCTATTCTATATCAATGTCCACTCACTGATACTAAGTTGATGCAGTCTCACCTCACCCAGCTCTCCACTGCTTTCAATGCACAGACTTTGAATGTCCCTCCCTCCCACCTGCAGCCACCAAGTAGTCCCCGTCTCGTTGTCTCGGGCCGGGCTACTCAGAAAAAGACTGTCCACATTACCGCGGAGACCGTCACTCTCTGCTCCTCATGTTATTTTATAACTGAACATCCCATTCAGGATTAAATCTTTTAACCTATGACGGCCTCCCGAGTCTTTCCGGTGGAGCTGATGAATAAAAAGGAACGCGGCTACCCTCCTTTTTTTTTTTTTTAGCTACGTGTGGATATTCATTTATCTTTGCTCGCACAAAGGTCAGATGTCAAGGTCAGCTCCAGCTCCGCCTGGAGCCGGGAGGGATTCAGTTTCATGCTCCAGCTTCGCTGAATAAGCAGGATGGATGGCTTTGGACATGGCAGCTTGAACCCAAGTTATCCAGCTGTGGGGTGATCCTCCTTCTCACAGCACAACCCGTTTCCAACCTTTGTAAAATGTCAACTGTCAGACTGACTGCTGTTCATCAGGGCTGAAATAAACCTGAATGAAAGGGAACCGTTCCATCCACAACAAGTGGTCATTACGAAGCAGTCCAGTCGCTTTGATAGGCCTTTTTCATTAAGCTATGAACCTACTAATTACCCTGGAATGAGGTTGAATGATTGCATCCCTCCCTTAAATATACAGTGTCGAAGCAGGAAGCTATTTGAGTAAAATAAAGAGACATTTCACTCGTCATGTCAGAGCAAATAATTAAAGGTTTCATTCAAATTATGAGCTAATAATGAACGGCAGCAGTCAGTTGCATTGATATCTGAGGAAGAGCTCGTCCATGCAGCAGAGTATCTGCACCTCTGAGGAGCAGCCTGTGTTTCACTGTGTTGCAGGTTCTTTAGAGAGCTACGATGAGGATGATGATGATGATGATGATGATGATGACAGATCAAATGTAGCAGGTTGATCAGGCAGCTGTATTGGACGATCACCGTGAGCATTAAGTGTTTTAAGTTTGGCTGATATATATTTCTTCTGAGATTTGAAATGTGAAACTGTGGAGACATCTGCACCCGCTTCCATAGTGACTTGTGACTAACTATGGGCGATGCATCGGATGCAATGCATTATTATATCCATGTAACAACAAATTTGAACTTTACTCTTTTATATACACTTGGGAATATGCGACGAGGTGTATTGGATGGCTGTAATCAACTTTTTATCATATTTGCACTTCATTAACAGAACTCTTATTTGTGAAATCTTTCCAGAAGGGTTCGGCCAAATGTTGTGACTTGGGAGGCCAAAACATTCCCACTTCAACAAGGATTCCTCAGTGGCTTGATTCTGTTAGAAATCCACTTCCAATAGCCGATTCAATACCTTCATATATTGGCTGAAATGCAATTCGAAAGAAAAACAACCTTTAATACACTGAAGAGACGTTTTAATGAACCTCTGTGAGGTATAGTTTATTCTTTCGGGGGATTGTGCCAACAAATGATTTTCTGTCTGTTCACTTTTAGGTGAAGAGCTGGTTTGGGACCCACTCAGTCATTTTTGTATGTCTGACTGTCGTGTGGTTTCATATCTGCCCACTGATGGTTGTCATAACAACGGTGTTGTACTTACTCATTGTCAGAATGACAGTGTGATACTATAACTGCAATCTGTCAATCATTGTAGACTGTGCTTTGATGTTTTACAGAGGATGTGCGTGCGTGCGTGCGTGCGTGCGTGCGTGCGTGCGTGCGTGCGTGCGTGCGTGCGTGCGTGCGTGCGTGCGTGCGTGCGTGCGTGCGTGCGTGCGTGCGTGCGTGCGTGCGTGCGTGCGTGCGTGCGTGCGTGCGTGCGTGCGTGCGTGCAGATGTGCGTGCAGATGTGCGTGCGGACGTGCGTGCAGATGTGCGTGCGGACGTGCGTGCAGATGTGCATGCGGACGTGCGTGCAGATGTGCGTGCGTGCATGCGTGCCTGCGGACGTGCGTGCGTGCGTGCAGACTCGCGCGCGTGCCTGCGTGCCTGCGTGCCTGCCTGCGTGCGTGTGTGTTAGAGAAAAGAGAAAGAGAGAGAGCAGAGAGAGAGGATTCCCTTTGTTCTATGAGTGGGCGATAAAACTATGCGAATGAAAAGAATGAATGCAACACAAAACTCCATCACATTTCAAGCTGTTTGAGGGCTCAGACTCTGTTTTAAGGTTTTGAATAGGGCTTCAGGTTAAGGTAGGGCATTCAGTTATGATGAGGTTATCACTAGTGGGTAAGGAATATCAATGATGGGTATTGTTGTGACGATACCAAACTTTAGTGTCAGAAGTGTTAGTAAAGTTTTTACATGATGTGAAGTACTCTGATGATATATTTGATACTGTGATCTATACACCAGGAGGTCTGCTCTGTTTTTGCGTATAGATGGCACATGTACATATGATGGACACCATTATCAATACTGATTGGTATATAAATTGATTATTTATAACAGTTGATCTGAAAGATATGGTTAAGCTAATGCTACCGGTGTGAACATAGTGTTATTAGAGGCACATAAATTTGTATCTTAGCAAAGTTAGTCAAATTCCGACCCATGTGTCCCAAAATAAATCCCACTCTCCTGACTCGTATCTTAGGACATGGGTATGATGAAACAATGTTATCTACCACATTCGCTGACCTGATACTTCTTGAGGTCTGTGAATAATTTAGCATGTCTGTCGGTGAGATGATGTGCAGCCTGACCAGCTCCCTTTGGACTGTGTAGGTCTAAAACGTCTTCGTGGCTTTGTGGTGTCCGTTGTCTCGCCCTTCCTGTCTGCCCTGCCTATTAACGGTGCATCTGCTTTGTTGACATGCCAAGAGTGGTCAGCAAAAGCATTTTTATTAGCAGCCTTGCCCCTTGTTAAGCACAATGAGAGCTGCAGTCAGAGGGTGAAAGTGGAAGGAGAGTGCTTCAAGGGCAGCGGCAGGCTAGGAAATATGGTTCATATGCAAAACACTGTAATTCTAAAAGTAGGACTCAGACAACAGGATTTGGTGCCGTTTTTAACGGCATGGTATTGCGTTACTTCTCTAGTACCGGTATATCGTGCAACACTAGTCCCCACACAGATACTAACACCTTCTTCTGTGTGTATGCGTGCATGTACTCATCCATGTGCAAGCTCTCAGATACTTTGTTCAGAAAGAAGTCTATTGTGCACGCAACAAGGCCGAGGACTGACTTTTGTGAATATGACAGCCCGATGACAGTTCAGCAATCAGGCTGGACGAGGATTGTCACGTCAAAGTGTTGACTGAAATTACTTGTAATTCACGACTGCTGACAGCTGCAACAAAAACTGTTATTCCTACAGAAAAGCTAAAGACAAAGAGAACAATGCACCGCGGTATTGACAACTTCAGTAGAGATATTTCAACTCCATGCAGCTTTATCGCTCCCACACATTCTCTTTCATGATCAAATGCAGATGTTCCAACGAGTGTATAATACCCCTTTGTCCCTGTCTCTGTATTCTGTGTTTATGTGCAAGTCTTCTGACCTTCCTCTATTTTAACTGCAAACTAGTACATATAAAAGACTACCTGCAGCCTTATTGTCATCGTGCACCCACTTACACTGCATGTCGCACACAAAGTAAAATACACACACAATACATTCTCCAGAAGGATTGTGTGTTTGTGTGACTATTGTGTGTTTCTTCCACAAAGGCTCCAAGATGATTTTTGTTGTGTTTAAACAACATTTAGACAATTTCTAGCGATAGAAAAATTTAAAAAGCCCCATGTTGAATGAGTGAACATGCACACAATTACAACACAGCATGTTTTAATTGCACAGACATTGCATGGTCACGTATGCATGTGAATCAAACGTGTGTGTGTGTGTGTGTGTGTGCCTGCATGCACGCTTGAACACACCTTCACACAGTTAATCATGTGTGCGTACACATGCACACATGTAGGGTTCCTCTCTGAGCAGCACCTGCTGGCAGAACGATTTCGGCTCATGAACATCTGCTGTGTGTGTCTAAATCACCGAGCTATTATAGTTATTATGACAGGTGGGCTATCGCCGCTTTGCACCGGCACAGATAATGACAGAATACCTCCATGCATAATTCCCCGGGGACGTGCGCCCTGACACCGGGTGTGCCCTGTATTATCGTGCTCCACATAGACATGCGCTGTCTAATATTCACACTCGTCTAGAAAGGCTCAATGCAACAGGGTGTTATGACACATCATTGAAACGAAGATTAAAAGCTCCACTGAAGTGTTGAATTAAAGTTTCACTTTTGGTATATTATTGAGCGGTAAAATAAAAGTTCCCCTTGTTATTGAGTTCAAGATTGAAAAAGTTAATGTTGATATATAAATCAACTCTAAAGGAAGAGATTACCTGAGTTATAATAGAGGAACCAAAAAAACAGCCTAAAGCTTTTAAACATTTGGATATTTTAAGTAAGAGGTGATTCATGGAAATATGTGCAGTATGCATGTGTGAACTTTGAAGTTTAGAGGTGAGTTAATTTAAATCAGACCGTACGTAAGCTACACTGCAACATGGAGCATTATCAGACTGGAAGAGGTCTTCTACTTAAAGGAATAGTTACACCACAGGATCAAACAAATGTTATAGTGATGCAATTACGAATTAATTATTAATTTATAGTATTTGATGTGTAGATTCTCCTGCACTTATCTTGCGTATGCATGCACACAATCACACACTGATGGGGAAAAAGTTGCCTTGCACTTTGGGATAAGCTTGTCTCCCTCGGCTCAAATGACCTGCTGGCACGAAGCCAGAGCGACGGGATAATCACAGCATTCTTCATGCAGTTTTCTGTGTGTGTGTGTTTGTCTGTTTGTGTGTGTACGCCTATTAAATAATTCAACTGCACGAGGTTTGAGGAGAAGGTTTGTTTAAGCTGATTAGTCAGCAGGAATCGTGGCGCTCATTTTGGCAGGTAATTGAGATTATGTTAAAACCTGCTGAGACCACGTCAGACGATACACAAGCTGTGCTTTTTCTTTAACCTGGCGGTGGAAGAGCCATCATCTCTTCTTACGTGATGTGTAAACACAGAAAGAACATCTCAACAAAACCATCAGTAATTAAGTGAATAATAATGGAAGGTCTGCACTCTTGGATCCATTAAGGCCTGTTTGACTGGACTATAATCAAGTGGCAGTAGCCTTAATATTATAATAACATTTAAATATGAATAGTAATACTAGAGGGAATAGATGGACCATAAATATTTGAAGAGATGGCAAATACACAGTGGCTGTAATACAAACACAGTTTTAAACACTGTTACAGATTGACAGGGGATTTATCTTTAAATGTTTCCATCTAGAGATGAGCCAACAATAGGGCATAATGAATAAAAATGCACGTGCTGTCAGTCCCAATAAGCCTGGTCAGACATGCCTGAATTAAGAATACAGTCAAGTGTTGGACCAAAAGGATTTAACTCTCAGGTTGGGTCATGATTCTCACATTTGCTTATAGTCGTTAAATTATAAAAATGTTTTATTCAGCTCTTCTTTTCTTCAAATATAGTTACCCAGATGTTTGCTGCTGACTGGTAACAGTGGTTCGATACCACCAGACTGTGGCCTTAACACCTTAACACACCTACAAGCTGCTGCAAAAAAGATGTGTACGAGTAAAGAAATCTGGTTCATGAGGCGGATTGGATGGTCCGGGAGGGGTAAACCTTATGAACCTGATCCAAGGTTCAGCTCCATCACTCAGGTTGTCAGGCCGTCCACCAACAACACACATTACGACCACACTGTGACTGTGAAATCTGTTGGTCACGTCAGTTTTTTTCACGGTTATTTTTCATTTGTTTCCCTCGTGTTTTTGGGGGATTTGGGGTTTAGACATTTTAATTACGTTCTG
This sequence comes from Macroramphosus scolopax, assembly GCA_901007825.1. NCBI lineage: Eukaryota > Metazoa > Chordata > Actinopteri > Syngnathiformes > Centriscidae > Macroramphosus > Macroramphosus scolopax. Next base: position 24,541 of record CAAKHC010013595.1, on the reverse strand, counting down.
TTGTGGATTCCTGCTCATCCAGAAGAGCATTGCACCACTTGTGAGTCCAGAAGTGAAAATCCTAAATATGTGTCTCCCTATGTGTGTGTGTGTGTGTGTGTTTCTGTGTGTGTGAGTCCTGACAATGTGCAATCAATCACTAGGATGCTTTTAAAACCAGAAACAAGTTTGACACACAGTGTCTTCCGTGACTGAAATAAGAGACACGTGTGTTTCTTGTAGCGTTGTGACCCTTCCCTGATGTGAAAACAAAAGGTGGAAAGGTGTCATACGTCTGCCGGTTCTGTTTGACATCATTTTTTACGAGGTTATGAAACGTTTTCATAACTTTTCCAGGTTCCTAGTGAATGTTCACGTCTACCATATGTTCCTAGATACATCTTGTTCTCAAAGTGTCTCCACATATGCATGCAGACATTGTTAGTGTGAATGAGTCAACATCACAAAGCGCTTTGATTGCCGTGAAAGTAGAAAGCCGCTCTATAAATGCATTATTTACCATTTTATTTGATTGCATGAGTCATATTTGTTTTAACATAATCACCCAACCACAGGGATCGTGTCTGCAGAACAAAACTGCAACCTCATGCAGCCTTTGAGACACTGTGAAACCCACACACACACATGTTGATACAACACACACACAGACTCACAGTCGAGAGCGGTTTGTTGTCATGGGTGGATGGAACATCTCAGAGCTTTGGGGGCTGATGCAGTCGACGGTCTAAATCACTCATCCCCCCTGAGGATAATCTAGCAAATGATTTAGTGGGAGTCCCCATCAGCAGCTTCCTCTCCGGTGGAAGGATATATCAGCGTGTGTGTGTGTGTGGGTGTGTGTGTGCATGCGTGCGTGTGTGTGGGGGGGTGGGGGTGCTAAGGTTAGCCGACTTACACTGCCTCTCTCTGTGAGTCCCCCACGAGACCAATACTCTGTGGCTACACACAAACACACGCACACACACACACACACAGATGTAATCTCACACCACATAGGCAGTGTCGCTGCTTGAGTGTGTGATCAACATAATAGCTCAACATGAGCCTCAAACTGTGAATATTCATACTTGGGAGGCGACCACTGTCGGAGTCGAGTGGTTAGTACATGAAACGCACTCACGCAGAGATAATACCTGACTCAACCCGAATCATGACAAAACGTGCAAGACGTCATATCAGAGGAATCACAAGCAAACGTCGGCCGAGAGTGCTTGATGACATTATTAACGGACAAACTCGTCACAGTCGGCGTGACGAACAAACAGGCCGCTCGTCTTCCTTCTTGCCTGAATATTTGCTTGGGAACAAACATTAAAGCCTATCACACACCACACGGAGTGATGTATCATCGGTGCTGAGATTGATGTTTGAGTTTCTTCTGGCCACTTAGGAAAACTCAGCAGGCCATCACTCACTTTTGTTTTAAAAAAAAACACCTGATTCACTCACTCAGTGTGCATTTGTTTGAGTTTTAAGAAGCTGTCGGGGGCCAATGATATCCAACACACAGGGTATATTATCATCACTCATGACACTGCTATATATTATATTATATACATTCACTGTATATAATGCTAATGACTGCCAGACAGCTAATGTTCAACAAGAGGATGGAAATGATCAACGCTGTAGAACACAAATAACAGTGTAGGTGTATCATCTGATGAGGTTGTTCCTGTAGCCTGCAAGACTGCATCTATACTGTATGTGGGAATGTATTCATGTTTGTGTGTGATTGATTGATGAGACTGATGTGCTGTGACACCAAGTGGGACCCTGGGAACTGAGGTTTTAATTAAGTGGCAGGAGAGGAGCTGGCTGGTCCGGCTATCACGATATATCACCGTGTCTGGCCTGCAATGACTCAACAACTGCTTCTCAGACCGAGAGTGCACACACACACACACACAAACACACACACGAGCACACACACACAGCGGTTTTTGGACGCATCCCAAAACCCAAACTGCCTCCGAGCGAGCATGTGATTGCTTTACATTGATGTAATCAAATTACCACCTTTTGCTCATCAGAAATGTGTTTAATTAAACGTGTTTCCACAGGATGCAGAGACGTTCAATACCTGCATCTCATGCTGGTGCTCAGCTGTGTGACTTCTTTCTGTATCAGAGATGCAAATTGGTGAAGTATCCCTCTCAGGTAGGATGTCAATGCTGAAAGTTCAAATACCCCCATGTTCCGATGTCCGTGTTAAATGGATATATTTGATGTGATACACATTTGAGAAATCCTGAGAGATACAACAAGGCCTCGGAGTGAAGAAGAGGTCTGCTTGTGTCCATCGGCAGTGATCTTCTCTTTAAAGCAGTTTGCATAAACTTTGGATATCCAGTTAAAAGAAAACTTGCAGGAAAATGGCCGGGATCGCAGGACCGTGACAAAACAAGAAAAAACATCAGTTCGTATGCTCACTGCTCAGATCTCCCTCTGGAAAATGCTTTATCCTTCTCCACCGCAGTCACTTTCTTTGCTTCCTTTTGATCTTGATTCATCTCATTTCGAGAGGACAGCACAGACGCAGACTCTTTCTGTGTGGAACATCGCCCGTAGGTGTACCTCTAGGGCTGGAACCTGAGCAGATTGAAGCCAGCCACGAGGCTGCCGCGCCCTCACAAAGATAATAACCAGCACAGAAGCCAACAGCATGTTCACCCTTAGACCAGAAAAGGGGCCAGTTAGTCGATTTCATAAGATTAATGTCATTTTTCATGTGTGTGTGTGATCGCAGCACCACCTCCTGTCCCGGCACCTTTGTACCTAAGCCCTGTTCTTTCAAGTCCCGGATCCTCAAAACCTTTATCACAAGCAAGTCACAAGAGAAAGGAAGAGGAGAAAACATGCAAATGCATTGCTAGAATGCAACATCTCATGTCCAATGTAAAAACAAACAGAGTTGATGTGAACAACATAGATTCCCGTGGGATTTCAACCTTAATCTGCTGCTCTCATATTAAAGACAAAGCAAAATAAATAAGAACTAGCAACTGGAATTGTTTTATTATATGTCAATTGTAAATTCCTGAGGGACCGTCGCCGCCCACAACGCACTTCTGAGTCACCGGGTTACAATGCAAACAAAAATTGATTTAGGCGCATCCGCAGCAGGTAATAAAAGTCAGGATGAGAATGTAATCACAGCATCCAGTTATGGCTCTTAGGAGGACTCGTGCACCCACATGCAACCCCCGGGCCCACAGGAAATAAACTCGCCGGCTTCAGTGTGTTAATCTAAATCCTCTATAAATGACACTTTGTGCCGAGCAGAACTGTTTGCACGACTTTATGTTTCAATGACTGTATGCGATCAATCATTTGCTTTAGCCGTTATGTTTACTGAAATCCTTCAGGTCGGCACAGGTTCACACGTTAGATAACGATGCGGAATAAAAGCTTGGACGCCGAACAGAGAGTTTGTCTTGTTGTTGTCCTCCTCGCGTAGTCGGTGCATTTTAATTAGAAAGTGTTGGTGAGGTTCCCAAAGTCAAGTAAAAAAAAGAACGTGGGTTTGTGAGAAGAAGAGGCCGGGTTGCAGAAGTGTTCACCCACGAAGCCTCGACTCCACCAGTATAACATCTTCTCCTCAAACTGCTGCAGGCATTGATTCCTCTGGCCTCAGGGTATGGTGTCTCAAGAGGACAGACTCACTCATGTTCCCTCTCTCTCCCTTGTTCTCGTGGTGTCTCTTTCTATCTGTCTCGCTCACAGACACACAGACTTTCTGAGGCTCCCTTTTAAGGACATCAAGGAGAGGACAAGAACTTGAAAGCTGCCCAATTTAAGTGTTGCATGCAAATTTCTCCGCATTACTTCATTTGATTTTTTTTTTCTCTACCTTTTTCTTCCTAAATGTTCTAAGACATCATGTGCACGCGACATGCTTACATCATTCATACACTCTTGGCTTCCTCGTCCCCTTCTTCGCTGTCACTCATCTGTTTCTCATGATGTCTACACCCTCCCTTGATCAGCCCTTTTCCAACTATCTCTCTCCTTGTCCACTCGGTCTCTGACAGTCTCCAGACTTTCCCCTTAGCAACGTTACCTGCACACTCTAAATATATCTAGTCAGGCTGCAGCAGGATGAGGTGACAGTGGGGGCAATTAAAGAAAAAAAGCCTATTTCTTTGGACTAAAAAAGTAGATTTTAATCCCTTTATGGCTACTTCTTCATTTTCTTTCCCATTTGAATCATGGCCATGAAATGAAACAGGAATATTTTGAATAGATTGGTGGTGGGTTTGATGAAATGTATAGATTTAGCCTCTGAATAATACACATAATACATGTAAAAATTGAGTGCCTTTACCAAAAGAATACTCAGAATATCTGCAGGATGACAAACAATAGAGAGCATGAAACCGAACTTTCCGAACTTTGACATTCAGTCTAATAAATACAGTAACATATCCTACGAGTATATTCCATAATTGGTGTTTTAAACATTGAAAATCGGCATTTCATTGTTGATCCTAATGGCGACCCAAAATCTACTATGTCACTGTGAAGATTGCAGTTTGTTGTGAGTTAAAGTCGCTTTATTTAAAACCTTCTCCGCAATAATGATCCCACTGTCACACAGAAAAATAAATGCCGACAATACGGCAGACTGGCAAGCAAGCACTCAGGGCGTCACACATGTGTAGGTCTGCACACACACACACACACACACACACACACACACACACACACACATACACGCACTGCATATTAAAAAGCACTGATTGCTTGTCGAGCCTTGTAAATGTGTGGCCTCAGTATGGATGAATGCACACACGCTTTTTTTTTTCTGCTACTCCAGTGGAATTCACAGCAAAGCAGAGAAAAAAACAGAATCCTACATAAACACATTCCAATAACTGCCATCGCTCTCACACACACACACACACACACACACACACACACACACACACACACACACACTTCCCTACAAAATAATTATAAGCCCCAAAGTCAAAAGGAGTGCCAAAGCAAATGATGCACACGCACACGCACAAACACACAACACACAGACTGAGACTTTTATGTTGTAAGTTCGAGGTGAGTTCAGAGCGGTGGAGCCCCGTCAGCACTGTCATAAACACATCTGCATTGTCGACATGGACCGGTAAGAAAACAACCCTAAAACACAACAAAACACACAAACACGTACGGATTATACAGTATTCCTCAGAGTCAATAAGCAACACGTTTCACCTTGTTCTGACCTGTACTATATATCATATTATATAACCTCTGGGGAAACATCACCTGCAACAGAATTAGTAAACAGCCTTGATATCTTATCGCTTTCAGGATTAGTCTCTTTCTTACGCTGTAGTTTTTATCTTTCTCTGTCTATGTTTTGTCTCAGTGTTTCTCACTTTCTGTAACATAGGCGCCCTGTTTTTTCCTTCTCGGCCTGCCTGTCCCTGGCATGGTTTGGTCGGTTCTTATCTATTCTCACCATTATCTGGTGTTGGGGGAAGATAAGCATGCATTTGCATGTTTAATGAACCAAACACCCCCCGATTCCCCTCAGCATGAGGACACACACATGCACATGGGTGCACACACACTGCCGCTGTTTGGCCCTGCAGGCCTCCGTCTCCTTGACGCTGACATGGAGTCACCAGCTGCTGACTCCTACAGGAGTAAACATGGCTCATCTCTCCACCTTCACATATCACGGCCAGACGGGCAGACCAAGGGACACGATTCGGCCAGATCGCAGATTTCAAAACAAAAAAGGAAATGATTTCACAATTTGAAAATAGTCAAATAGACTATAAACGCATCTCATTCCTATGAGGAGAAAGAAATAGGGCAATGTAGGTGAAACGATTAATCACTGTCATCACGAGGAGAAATCAGTGAAAGCCCTGAATGGTTGCTACGTTTTCTGTGATTGTTGTCTTTTCTACTTTGACAGTGCAATCAATTAATGAGCTTATGGACCTTTATGTTCAGCACATGCTAAACACAGGATACATCAGTACAACACGAAGACCAGACAACAGAAATACACAGTCAAAGACACTCTATATTCTACAATTTCCTATTAGACTACAGGAGAGAGAGAGATGGCAGAGTAAATGATGTGGTGTTTATATCTGTAGTAAGAAGACTGATTGGGGGACCGGATGGCAAAAACTCAAATTGATGATATTAATAATGGGGTAAATCTGATGGATGGCTTCTCCTTTCGTTGTACGTCTCTTGCAGAGGTTCTTGTCTGGTGACCCACATTTTGCTGCAAACACCAACCACCTTCTGAAGTACATTTGGATGTAACACTGACTTTGTTGTTTGTTTCAAACCTGTTATTACAGTACAATAATAGAGTAATGAGTAATAGCGAACCTTATTGCAAATGACATGAGCAGAGAGTAAAAGATGGATTTAGTCAAACCAGTAAATAAAACAATTAATTGACAAACTGACAACAAATGTGAAGGGCAAGCTCTTTGGTTTCTGCAAGCTAAACCCTTTGGCAGAGCATCAACTGATCTGGCTGCTGTTCAACAGACACGCCACTGACTGGGAGCGGGATTGTATCCTTGGTATACATTGGATTCGCTTAAGTGTCCCGAGCAACAATCAATCCTTTAATCCGTTCCCACGCTCACACACGCTGATCGTGTCCTGTAGCTGGTTGTGACGTCCGACCTCGTTTTTTTTTGGGGGGGTTGAGATTAAAGTGAATTTATCAATTAGCAACATCAATAAAAATGCTTTGATAAATGAGTCATCAAGGGAAATATGGAGGATTCTAATGGAGCAACGTTCATTTAACTAAAAACTATTCTGGCTTCCAGCGAAGACATCATAAGGAAACACAAAGCCAAACATCACATGAATTAAAAATGCTCTCTTTGACGTACAAAAAAAAAGCAGAGACGTAATTCCGCCGCGAAGACAGATAGATACGGAGGGGGTGATGAAACAACACAGAGAGAGGCAGACAGAAAGATAGACAGTGGAGGCGACAGCGGCGTGAGAGATGTCCCCACCTGCCACCATTTTTCTCCCCGCCTGTTGGAAATGCATCATCAGTCATTAGGGGGGAGCACGACTCTTGGTATCATCATTCACGAGGACACACACATACATACTCGCACGCAGGCCCAAACACGAGGCATATTTTAAGGTATAATGCAATGGCGTATAATTTGAGTTCTCTCTATGCAGCATTTTGCTGAGCTTATAAAAACGCCTGCAGCTAATGGTGTGATGGATCCCTCTATTATCACCCAATGCAGGAGACGAGAGTGGGGTATAGTGAGATAAAGGAATGTAATTGGATAGTATTTTAGCCCTGGCAAAAACAGGAAACTGGCCAGGGACAGAGAGAGAGCGCTGTAAAACGATAACAGCATGATGTAGTCAAGAGGCTGTCTTAGCATGATGGACCTGTCCAATAAATTAGATTGTCCATAAAACTGAAACACCTCCGTGTGCATTGTGCATCTCCGAACCCATTTCAAATTCATGCAATGTGATGCAATAGTTTGGTGCGCGAGGGATTTTACTACGATTTCTTCATGTCGATCGTCATGATTCTAAAATACCCACGAAGAGTATCTGAATCCATATTTTTAAAACCCAGATGTCCAACAGGTTTTGCAGAAAGAGAGAAGGGAATACCAGATGAGATAAAGAGGAGGGAGGAGAGTTCGGGGAGTTAGGAGGGAAGAGAAATGGCCTGCATTTGGTAAATGGTCTGCATTCACACAGCCCTTTTATCCACAGGGCTGCACAATTTGCCTCTCATTCAGCCATTTTCACAGACGTTGCACACCAATGACAATTGTCCAATTGCCCGGAGATCAATATGTCCTTCAGCTGGAGTTTAACCAGCAACTTAGGGATCCCTCTCATGGTGAGAAAGCATGTGTGGACTTGTGTGCGCCTGTGTCTTTGTACACGCGGCATAAAGAGTGGCGCTGGTCCCTACTGGTGTGGAACTAAATGTCACAGCTTGATCAGAATGAATAGTCCTGTGTGGCTCTGGGACCGGGCTCCGACGCACAGCAGGGCGAGCATGTGTGTGCGGTGACTCATTGCTTTTACTCTCTCTCTTTTACGCACCCGATCTCGCCCTCTTGGACGGACAGGCTTTACCTTTCTCTGACCTACCCGCAGGGTCTGTGGGCAGATGTGTTAGCCTGAACAACACAATCAGAAAGCTGTTACTGCCTCAGGACATGAACTTTACCCCTCACTCTCCCTCTGTCACTCTGCTATTCCTCCGTACAGTGCGTCCACACCCTAACTTTTGTATCCATCAATCAGCCTCTACAGATTCTTCATGGTATATGAAGATGATGGTGGATCCTAACATGTTGGCGAACTCAGCTGCTAATTGCCTGCTGCTGCATCGACTTGACATGTCACCCCTGCCAAGGGACAGTGACCTCTTGACAAAATCTGTTCCCTGTCAAATAACATTCCCCTCTTATTAGCAAAGCACCAGAATCGGCCAGCCTCACCACTGTTGGCATCAGAAGCTGTTGTCCCTTATACATCGCACCAATCGCTGTGATACCAGTTTATTAATCAATAATCTGGTTTGCTGAGGATTCACTTTTAACATAATTCTTATTACGGCCTTCGGAGTATCAATCCTACTTTTTTTTTGCAGCGATATCTTTCTTTATTTCTGCCTTGTGAGTCTTAGATAGACATAAACTTTTAACAGCAGCAGATAAAATCTGTGGAGCCTAAAGCCAGGACATAATAAAATGAACTTAATCCAAATGCTTTGACCCTTGAGCACCAGAAATAATGACAGCAGGGTACAAAAATGATATGACGGAGGGACAGGTCTGGTCAACAGAGCTCATTGAAACCAGCACTTATGAGCTTATCATACGCTCATACCTTGTTTGATATCCAATAGTAGACAGACTGAACTGCGTGTAGGTAAATGCCCAAAGTTCGTCTTCTCAATAAGGTGATAATACAGGGACCTTCATTACTAGTCATAACATGTGTAAACCAATGTAAAGATACATGGTAGAGCAGAGTGAATGAGGACAAATGTAAAGGGAAATGAGGCAATAATAACAAGCAAGAGACATACAGAGAGAGAGAGAGAGAGAGAGAGAGAGAGAGAGAGAGCAGTGAAAAAAAGAGAAAAATAATAAATCAATGAACCTATTCTGTGGCTGCCACAGGGTAATGAAAGCTATTTATTAGCCTCCTCTCTCGTTCCTTCCTCTCTTTCTTTCCCTCTCTTTTTTCTGCGTCGATTTCCCCGCCTCCGGCATTGATACTGCCACATCTCCTTACTAAATGCTAACAATTCCATTAAGTACAACAAAACACTCATTCAGAGGTCATATTTATTGTGCTGGACTTCGCCTGTCTTCTGCATACCAACCAAGGAGCCCTACCTGAGATCGGATCCCTGCTCTCTGACCTTTCTGTGATAAGATACCAGATTCAACTTTTATCACCTCGACGACACCCGTTAACCACAGCTGCCCTCATGTCGAACTGAGTAGCTGTTATGAAGCATAAGTCATTGATCTAATGATCATATTTCCCCATTTATCATTTCATGTACACGTAAATACTGAATAATATCAGCCTCAAGCCATCAAGCTGGTTAAATTAAATTAATAGAAAAGGCATGCAGATCTGAATGAGTTTATTTTGCAAATAGCCCGACAACATTAGTGAATGTAGTTGTTTTATATCAAACAGTTACACACGGCTACATGCAAACTCCCCTCCCCTGTGGAAATGGTCAAGTTCATCTGTCTTCGACATGCCTGTATTCTTTGCCACGAGCAGAGCCGACGGGGCAGGAAACACAGACATTAAACTTAACCAGTGACTCCTTAAGCTTACATGACAAGTCCTATTAGGCTCTTGATCATCTATTAATGGCCTCATAATCATTAGCCTAGTAGCCAGCTACACATTATTTCCTCAACAGTTCACAGGCAGCACTTTGCCGCACCAATAAAATATCCTACAATACCCAACAAGGGCACTTCCTGGCAGATGAGTGCCAAGGGGCCTCTAATGATCCGGATCCGTCAAAGAATTGTACATTTATCTATCTTATATCTCATTGAAGCTGTAAAAACACCTGTGAGGCACTTGTGAAACATGCTCTCTCTTGGTCTCCTGGACACTTCGGTCCGTGCCTCGTCGGGTCAATTTATAATACCGCAGGAGCCCCTCAAGTGTTTTGGACATGCGGGGGGAAAAAAAAGAGCATATCAGTTGAGTCACGATGTTTTTTTTGAAGGACACTCATGCAATAAGAGACAGGCGTTTTTGCTTCTAAGAACAGGTTTGACATTTCCAAAATATTGTGAGGTATCAATGTAACCATGGCAACGAAAGCCTTGTAGGAAGGAAATATTAACCTAAACCAAGCATCAATTATTTCTGAATCTCAAAAAAGTGTTTCATGTGTCTGAATCTAACTAGCGTTTAAACTTCTTAATTATTTTGATGTCATATTTTGATACACAAACACCTATGTGTTATCAAAGCATCACAGTTTGAAGTCACTGATCAATCATCTGCTTTCATATACGTTTTTCAGAGTATATAAACTCTATAAACAGCTACAATATACAGTATAATCAAATGATGGCACAAATTATTCAAATCCCCTCCCCGAAATATGCCATTAGGTCCTGAAGTTATCTTCACTTCCAGGGTTCTTACGCAACTACATTAGCTGAATTTATAATTGAATTAGCTAACTTTCGACTTTGCAACATTAGATGCTTTATCTTCATCATCATCTCAATAATGTTGTAAACAATTCAAATACATTAGGCATAAAATTCCATGAAATAACCCTTTAAAAAAGCACTTAGGGCCTGAGATGCACAGCCAGTCAGGCGGAAAAGACAGCAGGAGCAGGGAGATTCCCACTGGCTGCCACTTACTACTAATGTTAGAAAAATGATAAATTAGCCTCTGCTTGGCATCACGTGTGTGCATGCCGGTGTGTGTGTGTGCCAGCGTCTTCCCTTCCTGAAAAGTGTTGTGTCGCATGCCAACAGTTCGCAGCGCGAACAGATGTTAGTCAGCAATGCCCTGGGTTGCTGCACCGCAGTCAGGCCTTTTTTTTTTGTAGGGTCCTAAGCTCTGAGGAGGAGTCCGTGGAGATGCCTGAATTGCTTTATCGAGCGGAACACAACAGACAGGCGGGCTCGCAGCGGCTGCCAAGAATACACGCAGACACGCAAACACAGCAATCGCTTCAAGCATGTGGTATACAAACCCACGAACAGAGGGAATACAAAACCCACACATTTGGAATAATAACACACACACACACACAAACACAACTACAGGGTATCGGTAAGCGTGTGTTCTTACATTCACTTTCACCCTGACAGGCTTCTAACAGATTAATTGACCCACTGCTGAGTTATTATGGTGACTGCTGCTGTAGAGTCTTATAAAAGGAGAGGCTGGACAGCATGCTCTTCCTGAAATAACAAAACACTGTATGGTATGATATTTATGTATGTACAATATATACAGTATATATGCAGGTGTAAATGACACCTAGTGTTTCTCTGACTTGCCTTTTTCCTCCAAACCAAGCTACCTGTTCTGCTTCATTATACCATCTATTCCCTCAGACCCAGCCACTACACTCTATATATAGCTGCTGCCTGTCACCGAGACCCTGATGAAGGAGGGGAAAATGAGTGGTGATGTTTGAGACCATGGAAAGGTTACCTCTGTCTCGTTGAATTGCGTTCGACTCTCTGATCATGCACAGTTATGTTGCAGAAAGTATTATCTAAACTTAGGCTCGCGACAAAAGCGGACGCCGTTGGAATCTGCAAATGGATCACGTCGATCAAAATATCATGGGCCGACTCGTGTGTGCGTATGCATATGCACGAAAAAAGGAGGACAAACGCACATCACACGTTTCAGTTGACACACGCTTGCAGCGCGACTGTAGACTCAGTGGCACCAAGTAAGCCGTCAGCAGACAAAAGCTCGGCTAAGCCAATCCTCTATATCTAATGGGATAACCATAAGATGATGTAACTATCAGACAGCAGATACACCATTTCTGGCACACACACACACACACACACACAAATGCAGTGATGTTCCGAAGCAAATGCAGCCCAGCAGATGCACAAAGTTCAGATAAGATCACAGAGATGTGTTGTAGAAAATCAGCACATTGGCAGACTCAAAGTAATTAATGATGAATGAATGCTGCAGATGATGTCATCGGTTCGGAAAACCGAGACAAATTGCTCTGTTGTATGAAAGTGACAGACGTGTTGGGTTCATGTCGTAGCTCATAACTTGCTGAAATAATATTTAAGTCAGAAAATCAATCTGGATGACTCTATTCATGCACAGTCTTCCTTCCTTTCTTTCTTAGCTGCATCATTTAAAAGTATTGACTGACCTGTCCGATTCATTAACTTGATGTGCTATAGGTAATAACAAAAGACTTCCCCAGTGAGTGATGAGAGGAGAAATATCTGACCAACAACCAGTATAGCGGAGGACAGCTGTAAGAATGTGCAATTTAAATAACTTAAAAATAATTTGTTATGTTGGTAGTTTGTGTGATTCCCTATTGAGGTGTATTAACAAGAAAATAAAAACCTGCAACACAAACCGAGGAAAGAATCCTCCGGAGTTTCACCAAAACATCTCATCAGAGATTCATGCTGCAGCAAACAGAATGAATTGGAAAAGTTCAGAAGTGTATTTTTTTTTCAGGGTGCTCTGCTTTCCGTACGACCCCCTCAGGGTTGTGCAGCCTACTTATTCAATAAGACGCCTGAGGGAGTCAGAGGGGTACCGACTTTTTATAAACCCGACTCGCCGACATGACAGCGGAATTCATGCAAAAACAAAAACATACACAGATGCACAAACATAAACTCATATAACCCACAGAATGCAGAGAAAACTTAATAATTTACCCTGACTTTCCCCCAAATTTTCCTTATTTACTCTCTGTTGGTTTATTTACAAGGAGACAATGTCTGTATCGACGAGAGGGGACAGGGATTTAATTGGGGAGGAGAGGCTGATGGTGAGCTCGAGGTTTGAGCTGTAAGCGTAACATTCAAAATTAGCATGCAAGTCACATACATCTCCTCTCCTCCATCCATCCCTTCCTCCCTCCGTCCGTTTTGACAGCAGAAAGGTCAGACTTGTAATTGCGGAACATCAGGAGGAAGGTTTTAAGCTTTTGGCGGCTTATGTGCTTGTCATTTCCTGTAATGAAGCCGAACCCAATGCTTTGATGTTGAGTATTTCTGTGAGCATTTGCATGTTTGCGCGAAGGTGCACGACACACACCCTCAGCATCACTGCGAATGCTGCCCAGAGTTGAGCTGATATGTCCGTGATGCTCAGTCTTATTTTAGACCCATAACTTTGTTGGGGAATACTGTTCTCGTCCGGTAACATCACTCCAAAGCTCTGTGGAGAATACAACCTGGGTGTGTGTGTGTCCTTGTGCAGGGTGAAGGTATATAATTGTGCAGTCAGCATGGTGTCATGAAGGACCCAGAACCTGCTCCATCATGTTCTAAGTTTACACACACGCAAGTGCAAACACACTCACATACAAAACTGAAAGCTGCGCATAAACACGGTGCTGCGAACGTTCGATAACGCCGGTGAAATCAGCACCTGCACGACCACACGTGGGAAATCTGTTCAATCCCAGACACAGACAAATCACCTTAATAAAACTGTGTGTTACCTGATTTCACCTCGCCATCTCATCACATACAGGCAACACACACACACACACAGAGAAAAGGGGTTTGGATGTTACCTGATGCTGCTCATGCTGCCTGCCTCTGATCCCAGCTTGCATCGCTCCAGCTGGGTGGCGACAATCTGACGCTCAGCCTCGAGCTCCCGGGTCAGGCGCTCAAACTGAAGCTCCTGAAGAGGCAGAGGGAGACAAAGTGTGTTTGAGACGGAGTCAGAGGGAGGAAAGGGAATGATCTGAGGCTCTGCTGGGCTCTGCTAGGCCAGCGTCAGAGATACCCTGTTTTCCTCTTTTTGAATCGGGTGGAAACATATACTTTATTCTATTATTGCATATGAATGAAAGCATTTTATTTAAAGCCACCTGACAGTATCAGAGCAGAATTTTGATGTGTATAATAAGTTGCTTTGGGAACGCAGCCAACCTGTTGTGGGAGTGATCCAAGTGATGCATTGTAAGACGCAGTTCACGAAGACTGTTTACAGCTGGAAGACAGCTGGAAGACAGCTGGGAGGCTGCAAAGTGATGGTGGAAATGAAGTGCCGTCATTAACCAGAATGTGATTGGCAGGTGAGAAAAGGTGCGAGGTGTGGCGAACGATGGAAGGTGTTCTGAAAACATGAGCGAAAAAAACAAAAAAAAATCCCTCTAATCTGCAGCTGTGTTGTGCAGCAGGTTTGTCACGGGAGTAGACAAAGGGATTCCTCCTGAAAAGTGGGTTACTGAATGGAAAACTGTCTAACGAAGATATTTTCATTTGTTATTACCGCGCGGTAATAACAAACGAAAATACGAGTATGAGTTTTTTTTCCCACATATTCACACTTGAGAAGAGACAGAAATATAATACAGCCAAATATTTAAACGCACATGGTGTTAAGTAGGGTAACAGAAATCCTTAGCTCAGAAACATGTTTGTTAAAGCAGCTGTAACCACAAAAGATCTTCCTCTCTTCTATATAGCAGACCTACTAACTCATTATTCTCCCTCCAGGTCCCACAGGTCTGCTGACTTGTGGCACCTGGCCCTTTTGCTGCCTTTGCAGCTGCAGCCCCCTGGACTGTGGACCAGCATGCCCCCTCACCATCAGATCATCCCCTTCATTGACTCCTTTAAGATCAGACTTATCGTACTTTAACTCACTTCCATCTGAATCCCTTGGATGTGTTTTGTCTGGTGTTCTTCCACCGTTACTGTAAGAGCTGCTTGCTTAAGGCTGCATGGACGCCGTATCCCGAGGAAGAAACCACACACACACACAACCCTGTGCGTGTGTGTACTGCTGCATTAACTATATAAGTGTCTTACTGACAGAGTTATAGGAGCAATCAAAATATTGGCCGGACAGATGAGATTTAAAAACCTGAAATCACTTTGTGAGTATGCACGCGTGCAACAGCGTGTGTACAGTATGTGTGTCGCATTCAAGTTAATCAGAGTCCCACGCGAGAAGATCAATAGTGCAGTAGAGTCCACCGTGCTGAAGATATTGGGTATGCGCCACGTGTGTGTGTGTGTGTGTGTGTGTGTGTGTGTGTGTGTGTGTGTGTGTGTGTGTGTGTGTGTGTGTGTGTGTGTGTGTGTGTGTGTGTGTGTGTGTGTGTGTGTGTGTGTGTGTGTGTGTGTGTGTGTGTGTGTGTGTGAGACCAAAAGGCAGGCAGAGAGTGTGTGTGAGCGAGATTTAGAGAGAGTGTATGCTGGTTTGATTGGTTTTCTCAAAGCCATTTGAAGCTCTGAATGAGTTGATCCCCAGTCGCTATCTCCAGTCTCCAACCTCAATCCCCCCCCCCCCCCCCCCCCCCCCCCCCCCCCCCCCCCCCCC
>CAAKHC010013594.1:0-10066 GCA_901007825.1 Macroramphosus scolopax | reverse complement strand
TGGGACCTGAGCCACATTGAAGGATGCTGATTTTGATGGTACTTTGGAAGTTTCAGGGTCGTGATTGAGGGATGGATCCAATAACCTGCTGGACACCTGACTGACAAAGTCCCTCCTTGTACATGTCGCCCTAAAGTAAAGTTCATTTGGGAAAGCAAAGTCACACTCATGCGAGCCTAACTCCACGTACGATCCGATAAGCTGCAGACACATTCAGAATGGATTTTAATTTAATAGATTGGAACGGCAGCAGATGTGATGTTTGGCAGCAAGCAGACTCTGAGTGTGTGTGTGCGCGCGCGTGCGTGCGTGCGCGCGCGTGCGCGCGTGCGTGTGCGCGCGTGCGCGCGCGCGTGCGTGCGTGTGCGTGTGTGTGTGTGTCTGCAGCCTCTGTGTGTGTGTCTGCAGCCTCTGTGTGTGTGTGTCTGCAGCCTCTGTGTGTGTGTCTGCAGCCTCTGTTTGTGTGTGTGTGTGTGCGTGTGTGTGTGTGTGTGTGTGTGTGTCAGCCAATAGGGAACCTGCAGGTGCAGTCTATTCAATTTGACGGGATTGGGAGAGAGGGAGGTCACCAGTCAGATATTGTTTAATCAACACACACCTCGCCTATACGGAGAGAAGAACTAACAGACACACACACACACACACACACATACAAAATCGAAGCAGTAATTGCACGACAATTACATCCACCTGCCCGATGATAACATTCTATAATGGCCACTGGAGGACGTGTCCATAAAAAGACTGTTAATTAGGAGAAGAAGAAAAAAGGAAAACATATTTCGTGCCTCAAAATCAATGTGAGTACATCGCAGTGTCATTAGACTTTTCTTTCACGCTCAAACAAGTCCAGTTGCCGTCGTATAGCTCGTCTGAAGGATAAATTAATTTGATTTACTATTATTCCCCGGCCACGGAGGCTGTGTCCACCCGCGTCTCTTGGTTTGGATCCGTTCTCAGAGGGCGCAGAAGCATGAATTGCACCTTCAGTTTAACATTTTGCACCCTCAGCTGACATTTGAATATTAAATGCCAAGTGCAGGGAATGTGTATGCGTCGCCACGTGCACCTTCTATTTTTGGGTCAGAGGGTACGTGCAGCAGCGAGTGTGGTGATTCTGAACGCTGGGACGTCGCTGGTCTCGTAGCTTTTATACAGATCTGCAATCCCAGTTAAACATGATAACAACGGCTCAGCAAACAAAACGCTTCACCTCAGGAAATGTCTGGATGTTCCAGAGAAGGCGAATGTGTGTGCGTGAAGACTCTTCCCCATTGTCCTCTTTCAGAAGTTTTCTTCTGTGTGTGTGAGTGTGTGTAGGACGGTCCATGGCCACGATCAGTAGGTTCAACAAGCAGCCCTGACTGTTGTCAGTGAGGTGGAGATACCTGGACCTTCAGTCTTTTAATCCCACGTACATCTCAGAAACATTTTACTACAGGCGGAAAACTCATCTGTACAAGTGAACTGAACCTCGTCAACTCTTCTTGAGACCAAAATAGAGCTTGGCGAGATTAAAAATGAAGTTTACAGGAGTGTCCTCGCAACAAAGTTGGACCGCATGAAGCCGAGTCCGTCTCCTTTATATTTAGTTACTAAGACTCTCTCTACGGGGATCAATTGGAAAGGTAAAATATACCACATCAACTGATATGTTAGGCTGCAGAATGCAAATGTTTTGGTGTGATGTGTGTGTGTGTGTTTGTGTGTGTGTGTGTGTGCGTGCAAGAAACTGATGTAATCTGAGGAAGTTCGTGGGTGTGTGCAGGCCGACAGTACTTCTCCAAAGCCGTTCAAACTGTGTCTGTTTGCAGTCGAGCTCTTTCTCTCCTGTGTGGTTCCCTTGCAGGGTGAGAGAAGACCGATGGAAGCGTCGTCCGCCCACTGCAGAGACCACGTGGAGTCTCACGCCCAGATAAAGTCAACCCAGGTTGATTCATGCAAATGTTTTTTCTATTCTATTCTTTCACCCCGCTATAAGACTGCACAAGCACAGACGTGTTATGATACCTTCATCGGCTGCAACTGTAATCACAGCAGTATGGAGATTATTAGTCATTTACTTGTTAAACAATGTTCCACAAACCTAAAACTAGACTCGTCAAAACATTTCAGATCACTGTATTATTCATGCATCCAACTCTCAGTCAAGTGTTTATTAAAGAGGAGTGTGAAATACAGAGGAGAGGAGAGGGAAGAAGGAGAGGAAGAGTCAGAGAATCCTGAGAGCACATTCATCTTGCTTTGAGATTAATGAATCTGCAACCAAATCTCCCGGGGAACGCTCGCTATAAAAAAACAAAAATACCCTCCACAATTATTTCTCTTCTCCCTTACACACACCACACACCCACCACACACACACACACACAGTTATTGACCAGCTTCATGTTGTCTTTCTCCCTTGCAACATAACTCCAGAGACGTACAGCTGAAGCCTTCCCGGGATTGAAAAGATGCTGTTAAATCCTGGCGTACTGTTCTGTTCCTGCCAGAGGAAGATCTGGGTCAGGCAGCATATCAGAGGACGTGCAGCATCCACTGCAACAACCCCGCTTGTTGTATTATTACTCATATTATCAGAACCAGGTCACAGAATCATTCACCTTCCTGGTGGCTTGTACAGTTTAATTATAGAACTGTACGTTATTGGTGATTATTGGTGATTATTTAGGGACCCCTGGTTTCTTTCCTCTGTTGTCTTCAGAACGTTCAGATCTATAACACACTGATCTTCGGAGGTTTGAGCTCGGTATGAAAGAAAACGATACTTTACTTTTTTTCTTTCTCACATGGACAAACTACTTCCTTTCCTCTATTCTTTCCTCCAATATTTTGATCCTTCCTCCGGCGGAGTCACAGACAGCTCCTAAACACTTTCTCACCTCCCTTTATATATGTGGACGCACAAGGCCCCCATGACGTCTGTGTGACACAAGCCGGCCTTTAAATAACCATGATGTTAACCAATCGGCATCGACGGCGCCCTCCATATAGAGCAATACGTCCTTGCAGAGGAGGAGGAGGAGGAGGTGGTGGTGGTGGACGGTGGACGGTGGACGGGTCACAGACTCTGCAGCAGTGGACGGGTGATTGATGCCCGGACTGTAACCAGGAACAGTTTGGAACAGTTGTAAATGTTGCTTTACATCACGTTACCACACTGTCTAACTTGCTATTCAACATTAATAGACCTTTCGCCCGGTGACGGTCCGGATCCGAAACACAAAAACATTCTCTTGATGTCCAAACTTGCCCCGTGGCGCCGGCGCCAGGTGTCTGACTGGAGGATTAGTTTTATCATCTGCATAAACAAAGTGGCTGAGCTCCATAAACATGCCATGGTGATGCTTCTATACAGCTGATGTCCAGTTACAATGGTTGACCTTGCACTCTGTTCCGCTGCAGCCTCTCTGCATGTGTTCACGGTCATCAGATTATTATTCCCGGCCTCCGCGTGGCCCAAACTGCTGACGCGGCCGTGTGTGTTTTATGGGTGTGTAAACGCTCAATAGTGTGTTTTTCCAAGTCGACAACATCATGCTTTTCACACAACAAGCAGTAATATCACTGGCTTAATGACCCTGTGGGTAACACACACACCCACCGCCGCCGGATGTGATTACTCTGCGTGATAGCTCTAATGAAGCTCCTCTGCTGATTTGCATATTTCAGGGTCAGAGTAACGCTGCTGTTTGTGTGTTTGCATTCGTCTCATGTATCCAGTGATACTAAAAAAAACAACATCGGGATCCGGATACCCAATTAAAACAATCTTCTTTAATGCCTCTGCATGCATTATAGACAATACATGTTGTTTCACCCCTTATAAGAGCTTATAAATCCTATTTTAACAAAAGGGATTCCACTGGGAGCGCAGTCCGCTTTGGAAGACAGCCCAGCGTTGGGATGAATTAATAACAAATAGTGAGCAGGATAAAAATAAATCACAAAGGGGAACATTGTTTTTCAGAGGAGTGGCGATAAAGTTCTTAATGGAACTTTATGTAAGAACTCAATCAGGTTATTATCCAAATATATGTGAACGTTTCAGCCCTACAAGATTGTGTTTATGGATTTATTTTTCATCAGATTATCAGTTAATTGCTTGATGCTGATCTTGGAAGTTCATGATGAATAATTTAAGACAATACAGATAAATAATTATAACAGCAGCTCAAATCTTTTGGCTGTTCCTTTTTAAAGAAGATCCATCATACAGAATAAGAAGGAAGGACTTTAAAACATTTCAATGTTTCAAAGAAAAATGGCAATTTGAACAGAACGACAGTAAATGAAACAAAAGAAGAAAACTTCAGGCGACACAGGGCTGAATCCAAACTGATTAGAGGATGCAGGAGCTCTTCTAAATGACCGATGAAGGATTCTGGGACACGTTTCAACACAGATCAACAAATCTTTAGGCTTTCGATTGGCTGGCTGACACACAGAAAGGCTTCTGTTTTACCAACAGCCACATATCATGTTTCTGCAGGGGAAGCAGGGAACTCCGGTGAAACCTTCCCTGAAATCTAGCGAAAAATGGACTGGAGGAACATTCATGGAGCTGCCTCGTAATAATCAGTGTGCACACCACCTGTGGTGATACTACTGCTGCCCAGAGCGAGTCACACCGGAGGTTCAGGTCACGCTCACATGCACACTGCCTCCCTCTAAAATAACAACTCGGTAGATTTTGTCTCTCAGACAGACGTCAACCCTCCACTGCATTGTCTCTGTTTACCTCAGTGTTTGTAGTGTTTCCTCCTCTGCTGCTGTACTGTACCAATCTTCCCATCTCACTCCTTCCCTCGCTGATGACCTAGATTTTAAGCGACCCTATATTCTCCTGCAGTCCCTGACTCCTGACACACACACACACACACACACACATTTCTACACAGTAAAGTCCTTACCTACTACCCATGTTTTATTAATCACTGGGCTGAGTTAAGGTTGATGCAAGACTTCACGAGGACCTTTTGAACACAGACACACTCTAAAAACAGGGACAGAAAAAGACACATCGCTCAAGTTGAAGCAAACACTGTGATGCACTAATATATTCAGTGTTCATGCACTTTTAAATCTGCACACACGTCTACATTATCAGCTGTTTTATACTGCAACATCATGTAGCTTTGCTACGCAACAGCACGAGAGTTGATAATATGCATGAAGTACATTTGATTCCATTGATATATATCATCAGGGAGAGTACCGCACTACTTGCACCATCGGTCAGTCGTGGCTCCCCATCTGAACATGGATGGATGGATGGACGGACGGATGGATGGATGGATGGATGGATGGATGGAGGACGGATGGATGGATGGATGATGGAGGGGGGGAGAGGAGGATGGATGGATGGATGGAGGATGGATGGATGGATGGATGGATGGATGGATGGATGGATGGATGGATGGATGGATGGATGGATGGACGGATGGATGGATGGATGGATTATCAGTGACACTCTGTGCATGTTCATTCGTGAACATTCTTGTCTGCTGGATAATCCAACTGTGTTTATGGATTTAATTCAATCTTGCACTTCTCCTGCCCGAGGCCATGTCGTGAGTGTGTGTGAGTGTGTGTGTATTTACGTCTGTGCTTGTGTATTGTGCATGCAGCTATTTGTGCATCTGTGTGTAGGCATGGCTCCATGTGAAGTGTGGAGCATCGCCGCGTCAGCCAGCTTCTGCAGGTAGAAGTCACAAACCTGGCAAACTACATATTGGATGAATTGATCGTTAAAGCAGAATGTTCACCATGTTCCCATCGGTCTGGTAGTTCGCTCTGTGTCTGGCTCTCACACCCGTCAGTGGAACATCTCCAATTACAGCTGCGATGTTCTCAACCAGTGACATTTGTTTGAATCCCGCCCTGTCCTATTAGTAGTTACAAGCACGATGTCATCTCAGAAAGGTCAAGTATCACCACTGCTTTTGATCATCTCACCCATTTGAAAGGTTATAGAATAATGTCGCTTCCAGTTCGCTGCGGTGACGGTGTGAACTCATGTCAGAACACATGCAGACATCCGGAACGCAAATATCCTATCAATGTTTTAGTGACAAAGTTAAATGTACAAAAACAAGTCCTTGTTTATTTCAGCGTATCATCCATGAACAAGTATGTCAGCCCCTCCCTGGATGGAGGCGTCTGCACAGTCTGACATGTCGTACATTTACCTGCACGTTGAGCTGCAGTGGTGACCTGCAGGGTCGGTGTGGTCCTGATTGTTGGATGCATGAGGAGAGTTTTAATGGCTGAACTCTTTCTACTGAATATTTCTCATAAAACACGTCAGTGGTTTGAGATGCTGTCAGGGTGTCGCTGCACGGGAAACGTTGCTGGTTGCAGTGGTTTGAAACAATCCTCTGGATTCTGATACAGTTACTAACAGACACCCGTCCAGAGGCTGCGATCACTTTATTGACCACAGAACGGGATCAGGACAGTAAACACCGAGCTGCAGCTGGCTGCATCATTTACCACCTCAGGGAAATAACAAACAGAGATTTCACTTGGAAAGAAACAGATTTCAGTATGTTTTGAACCAATTAAATTATGAACTGAATGTTATCGCTCCACACTCTCCACGATGACACCGACCACACATCGTCTGGTCTTTGTTCTTTGTCTTTAAAAATCAATGTACTTGATGTGTTACGGTGGAGTTCCAAATAACAATGGGTGAGGTTTATAAAAAGTTCATGGGTTGTCGTCATGGTTACAACTATGTCAATGGGGAGGAGAATCCTGGTTTTAAAAAACTGAGTAGACTCAGTTAGAAATGGGAAATAACATCTTCTCTGAACTTCAGAAAGCCTTTATTCTTCTCAACACGGAGAAATTCAGAAATTCAGACATCTTTGCAACAAAAAGATAATTTCATAAAGCCACGTTTTTCTGCTCCATCAACCTGGCGTTGATCACCTGAGGAGCCTCTCTGTTTGACCCTTGTTGCTAAGCAACCAGGGAAGCAGCATCATCATCATCATCATCATCATCATCATCATCATCATCATCATCATCATCATCATCATCATCATCATCATCATCATCCTCATCTCCCTGCCAGACGTCTGACACAGAGATGATGTGCTGTCTGTGATAGGAGTTGATGTTCAGCGTTCAGCTGTCAGCTTCACTGTCGCCACCAGAAGACTTGTTTCCTTCATTAGTTTGATTAAGCTCCTAATCATCGAACGCCTCATTTAATCCTCAGATTGAAATAGATTTAGGAATGTAAATAAACCTACAACTGCATTCAGCTGTAAATAAATATCCCCATTCATCACCAAGCACGGTGCAGAGACAGACATCGATGGTTAGAAGACGTCATTCATATATGTTCTTGTAGAAATGGAAAGTTCAGAGACGAGCTGAGGTTCATTTCTATTCATATATAATATCCTCATCACTGAATACAGACATGTTTTAAAGATGTCTAAAGATGTACAATACTTATCTACTTTTAATATCCACACTGGGGGAAAGTTTCACTTGGAAAAAAGTCGTTTTCCACATCTGCAGAGGGAAACAGACGGAAGGGGACAGGTCAACGAGCTCGGCACACATCTGAGGAGACGGGTAGTTAATTCAATTCATGTCCGAGGATGATGAAGAGCAAGAGTATAATTAACTCTCCGGGACAACGCCACGCCAATTAAAACAAGACTATCTAT
Organism: Macroramphosus scolopax; assembly: GCA_901007825.1. Classification (NCBI taxonomy): domain Eukaryota; kingdom Metazoa; phylum Chordata; class Actinopteri; order Syngnathiformes; family Centriscidae; genus Macroramphosus; species Macroramphosus scolopax. The sequence continues at coordinate 2,372 of CAAKHC010013594.1, read as the reverse complement.
ATACAGAACTCTCTGGCTAATTAATAATAAGCCCCCCCCCCATTACGATTTCTAACAGGGAAGGAAAAATCACATGAAAGAAAGAAGAGTGTCAGAAATATATACAAAGAAAATTCTCCCTTTAGATTCTAAGCTGTCATCATGTCATCTTTTCATGTCACTATTGATGCTTCAAGCAACACAAGGTTACATTCAAACCTGAATAACAGCCGGCATCGTGACCAGGCCGTGTAGGTAGAACGGTTACATGCATGGAACCTGGAAGTTTGAGCTTCGATAAGGACGTCATGTGTAGAAACAGCAGCCTGACACCTCCAGTGACCCGCTGGCTGCTCCAGCTGTTTACAGCTGCAGCGACGGACCAGGATCGAGCCTGTCAGCTGAACGGGGGGGCGAGAGTGGAGGTTTTTAAAAGTTCGACCTCCGTGTTATCTCCTTCTCCAATTTTGCTTCGGTAAAACTCATTCCCAGCCCAGAACGCACGCAGCTGCAACCCATAAACTACTGAGTTCCCTGTGTACTTTAAAGAGGAAGGTGTATCATTCCTGTCACAATAACAATATTTTAGAAGCAAGAAAATGATTTGTGAAGCCGTCTGCATTCTGCAGCTTGAGCTTATTTCTGGAGAGCGCGGTGAACAATGACAGTGGAACAGGGTGAAATCTGTGATGAGCAGAGCAGTACTGAGCGCTCAGTAATCAAGTGCAGTATTACTGTAACAGCTGTTAAGCTGAGTGACAAACTTGGAACCAAGTGAGGGAGTTGGTTCAGACATGAAAGAGGGTTTATTGCACACAGTGAAGGATAAAGTGCTGCTGGGGAACGGAGGCAAAAGGCAGCCAGGTGACGGGGAGGGCTGGGTGACACGGCTGCTGGAGGCAACAGGTGAGAGGATCCTGGGGCAGAGGAGAACCAGGTTAGTCTCATCCACTGGAGGTAGAAAAGGCAGGCTGCAGCTGGAAGCAGGTACTACGACTGACAGGAGAGGAGGAAACAAACAACACCACGAGGAAACACTAAAGATACATACAGCACAGGCATTACAAACATTAAGGATGTAACTCTTAGGATTTGAGGAGGCCGGTTCAAGCTGCAGACTTTACACAGTTTGGTACAGGCAGATGTTTTCTTCCTCTCAGAAGGTCAGAGGGTCTCACACATCGACCAGGACCTGGATCTCTGCAGGTGAGGATTCAACTTTGGCAAAGCAGGAAGGAATGCATTGCCCTCATGACCTAGCTACCAGCTGCAGTCCAGAAGCCTGCATGTACAACTCAACAGGTGAGTTGTGCCTCCACAGCTTCATGAGATTGATGGCTACATCTCAACAGAGGAAGCAGCATCGTTTCCTGCATCGTGACTTATTATTACCGAGATCGTCTTTTATCTGTCTCCCGCCCATCTTCTTGTGTTTGCACTGTGAGTTCTGCCCGGTGCCGCAGGTCATTTTTCATAATAGCACGGATTAATCACGATCCATAATCAAATCACTATTCACTATTCACCTACTGCCGAGTGGCAACCTGTTGGTGATCATCCCAATCAGCCTCCCTCTATTAGCTCCATCGGTCTGTACCCGCCAGACAAAAGGACACGCAGGCTCGTCATAGCGGAGTAATTAGAACAAAATCTACTGCTGCTTCAGTGAGATTTAATCAGCATCAAAGGAGAGAGAAAAAGCCCTCTTTGGACTGTTGTCCTGACTGATGACGTCGTTTGATCTGCGCTCAGAAACACATCAGAACCGCAGCTTCAACCGAGGTTCAGTTGTCTGGTCCAATCAAACATGTGAGAGGACGTCGCTCGTTCCCTCTGTTAGAACGGTGTTAGTGGACTCTGCAGCCGGTATCGGGGCTGCTTGCACATCCAATTCTAATTCCTTCTATAAGTAGTGACAAGCATGACTCAGCGCTCAGTCATATAGAACGTTTCATGCCAGGACCGCCGAGGTATTCGCCTTTAGAGTTTTACCGCGACAGGAAATGTGTCTTAAACGTGGGAATTGCTTTGGCGTGTCATCTAGTTTAAGGTCAGCTTGTCTCTCGTTCTATCTCGCCTCCAGTTCGTTCTGTTTGTTCCTTCTGCAAACAGCACAATGTGTCACGCCGTGTGATGTGGCTCGGTGTGTTGCCTCATTACTGCGAGCTGCTGGAGCCTCCCACTCCCTAAATCTTCAGTTGTCTGTGTTTGGTCGACCCGGCTTGCCGGGACACACAATCAGTGAGAGTGAAAGGGGCTAACAAGCAAGTCCAGATGGAACAAAGTAAATGGGACAGAGCTAGGTGGTCCGTCCGGTAATTGCACGTACTGCACAATATGTTTGTGAGTCAAGGCCGTCGCAATATAGGGTGTGTGTGTGTGGGGGGGGGGGG
>CAAKHC010013588.1:40168-58158 GCA_901007825.1 Macroramphosus scolopax | reverse complement strand
AAAAGAAAAAAGTGTATATAAATCTAAGTGCAATAATTTATCTGACAGGTGTAAATATAAGTGCAAATAAGTGTGCAGTGTTTTGCTTTTTTTATACTTTTTTTACATTTATATTTCTTATTTAAACGAAAATGCCGATTGGAGAAAAGATGCAACAAAATTTCGTTCATATGTGCACTGTGTGTAGGATGTGAATGACAATAAAGTTTTTGAAACTGAAACTCTCTGTTTCAGTTGCCTCTGAAATGTAGTGGAGTAGAAGTAAAAGTATTGAACATTGGAAATACTTAAGTAAAGTAAAAATATGTCAAATGTTCTGACCTACAAGCAGCTTGACTGACAAGTGAAGTAACATTAAGTCTTGAATAAAGACATTGGTTTAAGAAAGCAGCTGTCTGTACTACTGTCATTGTGACTGGACCATTGCATAATCATATAGGTGCAAAATCTTTGCCGCACAGAAAAGGCCTGTTTTCATTCCAGTAAAAAAAATATCGTATCGGTTGCATATCGGTTATCGGTGATTGCCCCCTCTCTAATATCGGATATCGTTATCGGTCACAAAAATCCCTATCGGTCGGACACTAGTCTGGATTATAAAACAACATCTATAGTAGTAGCAGGTTTGCATTTGGTAGCAGCCGAGCCAGATTTGCAGTTCGGTGACACTGAAAAAGAGTTGTGTGTGTGTGTGTGTGTGTGCTCGTGTGTGTGTGTGTGTGTGCTGAGGAAATGTTTCGGTGCACACCGAGGGAAATCAGAAAGCCACCGCCAGCCCCAAATCCTCAGAGTGAGACTTTATAATTACACTTTTACACAGCTACACACACACCCTCACACACACACACACACCCTCACACACACACACATGTAATTACAAACCCATTAACTCTTTTGGGGCCTTTTGGCATTTTTCCATCATTTAACTGGATTTGATGCTGTTAGAAAAGGCATCAGTTCACTGGGTCTGACTCAGTGTTCTGCACCCACTGGGTCACGGGTTCAATACCCAGTTGGTCCAGTAGCCTGCTTCTTTTCCTGTGAGTCGGAAAGCTCCTTCATCCATACTTTGTCAACCCCGAGGGTCCTGGAGTTTAATGGGTTGGGAACAGTAAAAAAAAAAATGAATTTCACACACACACACACACACACACACACACACAGACACACAGACATACACACCTAAAACAAAGCAAATGTCTATAAATGACTACCCAAGCAAGTAATTGCGAGGCCTATGGCTGTGTTGAATGAGGTTTACTGGTCTCTGTAATGAACACACCATGTTGTGTTTCTGTAACCTCGTAGCAGGAGCGAAGGCTCCGAGGGAAAACAACCTTTGAGGTTCCAGTGATGAAATAACATGATTTTTTTTTTTATATATATATATATAAATTTCCAGCAGTGTGTTGCGATGGCAGTGAGGCAGAATGAGAACGATGTTGGAATGAAAGGCAGGAATAAGAAGGGAAAACGAAATGACAGGGAGAAGAAGAGCAGCCCAGCTGTGTGTGCCTGCGGTGAGCCCACAGAGATGACAGTCCCGGACGGAAAGACCGACATGGCACTCTGTCAGATAGACGGAGATATAAAGTGTTGGTGTCAAAAGACAAAAAGAGCGCTTCTGGCAATGTGAGCTTCCATTCGCCGGCTCTGTTATCTGCATTTGTGTGTGTTTTGAGAGGAAATCATTTGTGTGTGTGTGTGTGTGCTGATGCCGGGGAGTGTGGCAGCTCAGAGGGCAGTGTGTGCAAGGCGGTGAAAAGACAGTGTGTAGTCTGTGGAGTGTGTATTTTGAGAAGCTCCAACCGGGTGACAATGTGTGTTTTTCTTTTTTTCCTTGTGAGTGTGTGAAAAGGGAAAGATTATGTTTTCCCGTGTGCATGAGCGGGTTTGTGTGTGTGTGTGTGTGTTTAAGTCAAGAGGACGTGAGAAGAGGATGCTCTCCTGCATACTTACACCCTTGATTTATTACACACTGCATGGACGCAGACTGTGTGACTGTGTGTGTGTGTTTCAGTAAACCTCTGCACTCATCCCGCCTTCACCGAGCAGAAATACTATTTACTATTGTTTGTATTGTTTACAGTATGTGTGTGAACTGATGAGGGAGATCGGTTTGTTTTCGGTCGTTAATCTGACAAGCTGAACCATAAATGTGTTGGTTTTTTGTTGAGTGGAGCTTTTCATGTGTGACTACTAGAATCAGAATCTATTTACGTCCTGGTTACATAAACAAGCCGCGCTCGCTAGTTCACCCCGTCTGGTGTATTTATGTTAAGCTAAGCTAACCTCCCAACTCCGGTTCCATATTTCAAACAGCTTGAATCAACATGTTTTATGGAACCATCAAACTTCTCCAACACTGCATCTTTCATCTTTTGATTGTACTACTTTCATCTACCTCCATAGAATGTATAAAAGAAGCGGAGAAAGTGTCTTTAACTTAAATGCTTTCCAACGGCCAATAAGTTTGTTTTACAGCAGTAAGTGACAGCACTTCTCCCTTGATTTATTACCTCTGTGAAGATGATGCTGATGAGTTAATGGACACTGGTGTCAAGTCCAGTACAGCAGGATGTTTATTTTGTAAGTTAAGTTCCTGCTCAGGGCAAAATAGCCAATTAAGAAGGGTTTAGGGTTTTTAATATCTTGTGATTGACAAGTTACTCAAAGTGTCAGTTTGTACAAATCTAAGAAAGAATGTAAATACATGTTGAACAACCTAAACATGATTGATGTGCCCTGAGTTTGTCTGTATTTTTAGACGTTTCAATAAAGACAAAGGCTTCAGTGTGATAAGGTGTTTCGACACATCGGTTCTTGTACTTTGTTCCAGGTTCTCATGTTCCTCTGAAGAGTTCCTGGAGGGTAACAAGTGAAATCCCACCAACCATCAAAGTAATATTAATAAATCCCCTCTGTTCTGATCTCTGTAGATTTTCCACGCCAACACTGACGCCACAGAGGTGGTTCTCAATCGGATCCCGCTGCCGGTTCTGGCTCGCTTCGTACGAATCCGACCTCAGACGTGGAAGAACGGCATCGCGCTGCGGTTTGAGCTTTACGGCTGTCAGATTACGGGTAAGAAAGATGGAGCATCTTTTTCTGTTGATCTTTTCAGACTCTTTTTTTCTCTGGCCGAGCTCCTCATGGGGCTCACTCTTGTAAAATATGACAGTAGTCTTGCCAAGTTTTATAGCAGTAGTATGCTTTTACAGCGGGTCAGGAGGTGGGCCGGAGCAAAAAATAACTCTCAGGAATACTTTCCTGGAAAAGAACATACATAAGTGACAGCAATTTGTCCATCCATCAATCCATCCAGAGCCTCTATTCATACTTTCCTCTGCTTTCTATCATCTCGCTCTCTCTTTCACATGCATGCACCCACTCTCAGGGGCTCTCAAACTCTTGCCCTCCCTCTTTCATATCCATATCCTCCCTCGGCTGTCTCCCACTCACACACCACGCACACCCATACGCACACAAACAAAAAGAAAAGGCAGTCAGTCCTAATAGAATAATACTAGAGTGTGATGTGTGGGTGATTACATCAGAGAGTAACAGGCTCTCAGCTTTCATCTGCAGCCCTGGCAAACAAACGCGATTTCAACCAGCATAATCAGCTCAATACTATAAATAGATAAAACTTAATTAGACTGTCTGTGTGCGTGTGCGTGTGTGTGTGTGTGTGTGTGTGTGTGTCTGCTTCCCTGTGTCATTATTAGGTTAGGGCCTCTCTCTGCTGCCATTGTAGTGGCCATCGAGAGGGACAGATATGCTCTTATCCACGAGGGCTATTTCAGCACCCACACAAATCACAATCACACCAAAAAAATATGATACTGCGTTTTTGTGTGTGTGTGTGTCCGTGTGTGTTAGAGTCAGAGAGAGGTACACCAGGCAACACCGGGTGTCTCTGCTGTTTTTCACCATTTTTAACACCTGATTATGTTATTTATCATTATATATCACCTAATTCTCTCACCGCTCTCAGCGGCGACTCCCCAGTCGACGCATCTTTGGCCGTTTCTGGTTCCCTGTGTGTTTCCTCTTTGTAATGTCTGCGATCCATCAAGAGCCCGGGTGACACGCTGCATGTATAAACAAGGATGTGCAGTATCAGCATGAGACTGGTATATTTGTTGAGGAGGATGGCAGATTTTTGTTACTTCAGCGGGCTAAAAAACATAAAATATGTGTATCGCACAGACAAACTGAAGATGCAGTAAATAGCCATGCAGTCCTTTCCCTCCTCCTTCAGAGCACGCAGACGTATTGACAAACACACACACCAACACCCTGGCCAGGGGAATAAGGTAATACCCTACAGAGGCCTATAAAGGCAGACATAAAGCAGTCAGTCAGTGACACGTCATTAACTTAAATCACACTTTTATGTCCTTCGCTCGACTCTTTCCTCACTTTCTCCCCGTCCCTCCTCAGTGTTTTCCTCATTCTCCTTTTCGCTCTGCACCTCCTCTTGCCTTCGCTGACAGCTTCCATTCCTGCTCTTGTCTCTTTCTTTGTCCCTCTTTGTCATCCTTTCTCTTAAATCTTCCCAGCCGCTGCCTCATCCAAGTGCTCATTCCCCCTTTTTCCCCTCCCTCACTCTGTCCTTAATCTCGTTTTATTCCAGCCCTGCAGCATCTATCAATCATTTATTTTTAGCACCTTTATCATTTTTCCTCCACTGGTTTGTGATGTGTGTGTGTGTGTGTGTGCTTGTGAGTGTTTACACCTGCAGCCGTGTGCATGTGTGCGCAGGCCCGACTGTGAGGTCACACTGGTGTTACAGTTTTGTGTACAGTATGTGTGTGTACCTCACTATTTATGTCACCTATTTATGTCACCGTGATCCCTGTGGATCATATTTTAATTGAACTCCAACAGCACTTCGGTGTTAAAAAGTCTGATGGATCAAAGCAGCTGCCGAGCAGATGGATGCAAAAAAATAAGAAAACACAGAATAAAACAACACAATAATAGAATTTCCTCCTGGCTAATCAATTGTACTGTTGTGCGATAGAGCTTGGGGGAGCTCATCCACTCTGTCTGGAGCTGTTGTTGTTTATTGTTGATTCATTATTTACTCTAGTGAGGTGGGGTTGCATCACAGCATTAAACATTCATCTCCACCAAGACCCGGAGAATGTCACCATCAATCACCGTCACCCTTCATTGTCAGTCTCCTCTCCCTCTCATTTCCCCGCAATTCTCTTCTATATTCACTTGCACATCCTCTCCTCTTCTACCCTCCTCTTCCCTTTTGTCCTCTCTCTTCCCTTAAACTTGTTGTTTGACCTTTCGTCTTTTGATCTTCCCCCTCCGCACCGCGCTCCTCCTCATCATTACTTCTCCTCCATGTCTTCTGTCTTTCTTCATTCACAGTAAAATGGCCATTTTTTGTTTGTGGCCCCTCCGTCTGATTGTTTTTCTGCAATATTCTGATTCTTGTTAAGGCTAAAACACATCTAATATTCAGGATCTCTTTGATCTGCGGCAAAGCTTTCATTTAGTTCCTCCGTTTGGGAGTTGGTTGGCTCAATTCCCCGTGAAGAATCCCCCTTTGGTCGTGTGGTTAAACTTAAACTTTGCGGCAGCATGAAGCAGCAGGAAGACAAACTAATGACTCGGTTCAATGGAAAGACTTCCAGTCTGTTGTTTTCACATTTTCTTGTCACAATCAAGCAGGACTTTCACTCCAAGATGAGATTAAACATCCACCCATCAATGGCTAAAGTTTCAGTCACACTTAAGCCTAATTTGTAGTTTTGCCTCAGCTCATATTGACACTAGGAACCGGAGCAGCGGCCCGACTCCATCATATACCTGAGCATCACTCTGCATGTACACACAAACACTAGTTGGCGTTGGGGTTTCTTCTGCCCCGATGTTTAGTCTCTTTCTGTGCACTGTTACCCGATGAAGCCGAGAGGATCATGTTGCAGTTAGAGCTAATAAATGTTGAACAACAGTCCCGTTTACTGACACGACTGCGATGCTGAAAAGGGGCTCAGATGTCGGAGCAGAAGCGGTTGGCGAAGATGCATATGAGAAAGATCCGATGCCACGAGGGAGGGAGTTGTTGCCGACTACATTACCGAGACGTGTAGTTACATTTCCGGGGATGGAACATGTGAGGCTTGTACTAACCGACAGTGTACGCTGAAGTTTAAATCAGTGTTAGAGACAGAAAACTGATCGTCAGAACACATCAAATGATGACGCCAAGTTATTGTGAGAATGAAAGTTTAAGCGCGCTTTAAACTGCACTTCTATGTAATAATAACACGTCTTGCAAGAACTAATTTACTGAAGATTGATATGAGAACTAAAATTTGCCCCGCCCAAGTCATCTCTGATCCGACCTGTTAAATACAGGCTGCTGCTGGGCAGTGCAGGCAGAAGCTTGGAGTGCACGAAACTGTGCGACTGCACATCTGGACAAATGAATAAATGATATAGATGAATAAATTAAAGGTAGAGAAGGCAGTGGGACATGCAGGGCGACCAGACAGACCCACTATTGTTACATTCTTCTATCCAGGGGATGAGAGGAGCTCAGGTGAAGCTTCCACCTGCTCATTCTGTATCACTCCAGCTAATAACGCTTCCCCTTCCAATCCACGTGCAGCCGGTTTAACACCAACATCTGCATCTACCAGGAGTTTTTACCCTTCTCATTCATATCTCTGTGTTTGTCCTGGTCAGACGCTCCCTGCTCAGAACTCCAGGGCATGTTGTCCGGCCTCCTGCCTGACTCCCAGATCTCTGCGTCCTCCATGAGGGACATCCACGGCTCCATGGGGGCAGCCAGGCTGGTGGCCAGTCGCTCAGGCTGGTTCCCCAACCCGACACAACCCATCGCTGGAGAGGAGTGGCTGCAGGTACGTCATCATCTTTTTAGATTCTGCTATGATTGGCTGCTTTCCGGCTGGTGGAAGCAGCACAGGAACAAAAAAAAAAAAGCAACATGAATCCATTGCAACTGCTTTTATTTCCATAAATCCTGGAGCTACATTGAATCCTTCATATTTCCAGGCAACACCAGGCAGTAGTAGCAGCGCCATGATTGATTGATCAAACATGAAACAAGGAATACTGGAACAAACTTCCAAATCGTAATGATCATTTATTAACACGCCAGCGATCACGCTGTGCAGCTTGAAGATCCACAGTCACCAAGTTATTCTTAACTTTAAGAAAAGTTGTCAAAGAATCTTTCACACATGCTTCAGCAGACACAGCAACTATCACATTGTCCTATATAATGGATTGAACTGCAACACGTATGTGTTGATATCAGTGTACATGTCAGTCAGACCAACGAGCGATTGTCTTGCAAAAAGCTTCACAATGTCTTAAAGTTGCTGTAAAGGAAAAATGGTTGATTGTTCACAAGAGACAAACTCACAATGAGGAAGCAACCTGAGCAGTGTCTGACCTCTGTGCTGCAGAAAGTGAGATAACAGTTATAATGGGGTTTGTTTGCGTTGCAGGTGGACCTCGGCGTGCCCAAGATGGTGCGCGGCATCATTACACAGGGTGCGAGAGGCCTGGAGGGGAGCACCAGCGCCGAGAACAGGGCGTTTGTCCGAAAGTACAAACTAGCACACAGCTTGACCGGCAAAGACTGGACGTACATCATAGACAGCAAGACCGGATTTGCTAAGGTAATGGAGAACACACACACCATCTCTTCCTGGCGTGGTTATTTATAGCTGTCTTTCAACTGTGTCCCTCGTCACTCTCCCACTTGGGTTTCTTTCTTTCTCTCCCTGTTTGCCTCTGTCTGTCTCCCAGCCTATCATTTTCAGGAAAAAAAAGCCCTTTTATTACAGCCTCAGCTCTCATAATAATTCAATTTAATCACCTCACTCCTCATTCTCCCTGCTCCTGTCTTTGCCTCTCACTAAGTCCTCTGTACTCCTGCGCTGCTTCTCTGTCTCTCATCCTCTCGTTCACTCATCCCCTATTTGTCTCTCATGGGTGTTAATTAAAAATGTCTTTCCTGCATGCTCATTCAACACTGCTGGCAGTCTAACACGCTGTGAGACACGGCACTTTAAACTCTGTTCTCCTCTCTGAGACTGTCTTAAAAAGCTGTAATAGTACTACTGAGTGCCGAGCTTTCCTCTCCTCTCTCATCCGCCTGTCTTTTTAAATGAGTATCCCGGGGAATTCATCACACGGTTTTAACTTCCAGAAACGGAGAGGACAGAAGATACAATTCGGTTAATGAAACTAATATTACGGCTTTCACAGCCCACATTTTGAAGGAAGTGGAGCAGTCTAGTCACTTCTCAGCTTGTAATAAATCATCCGCCTCTCGCCGGAGGCTGCTGCGAGCCGCCTCACCGGAATGATTTAAAAATCAAAGGAATCACGTTCTCTTTTTGTTTCTCCTACGGCACATGTCACGCTGTGCCGGGAAACAATGCTGATTTGTGGTGTTTTATGTCTCTTGACAGGCTGAACATGTTGCTATTGTTTTTAATGCGTCCTGAACGGTGAAGTAACAACAGTCTAACCGTCGGTGCTGCGTTGACGTCTTCCTTGATCCTTTCGTGCAACTTACCCACGATGCCGTTTCCAGGAGAAGAGTGTGACCGCTGTTACTCCTTTCAAAACAGCTTTGAGCCAATAGAGGCCGTGCACATGACATCACAGGGGCAGGGTCTGCATTTGCATTGGAAAGACCTTTCGATCTATTGACTGTTATTGCATTCATGTGCAAATATGGTCACGATGAGCGTCACGATTCTTTGGGTGGGAACATTCAAATAACCAGTGGGAGGAGCTGATCCTGCTAAAACACCATCAGATGACTTTGTGTGACGATCTAATGCAAACTGTGGTAACTGTTAAATTAAAATATAATTGAATTTTAAGCCAATCGTCGTTTGTTTTACTCCCGGCCTCGTGGTTTCCCCTTCAGACAGCCACATCGCTGCATGTTTTGACACTCAGTCCGGCTGACGGGTTGAATCCCGGCGGAGGCGGTGACGTCAGTGCGTGCTCTCTGCAGACGAGCTCTGTAAACATTGACCCTGGTGACGCAGCAGGATGTTACTGTGTCAAGCTACAGTCAAGCTGTCATCCAGGGAGGCAGACATCACAATAACAGCTTCCCTGTTGAGTACAAGAACTCAGGAATGTCCTTTAGACAGGAGAGGAGATCTTGTATCCATATTCTCTGTCATGTGTTTTCTACCTTCCTATCAGGTTTTCGAGGGCAACAGCCACTACGACACTCCGGAGGTGCGACGGTTTGATGAGATAATTACCCAGTACATCAGAGTCTTTCCGGAGCGGTGGTCGCCTGCTGGGATCGGCATGAGGATGGAGGTCCTCGGCTGTGACCTGCCTGGTAAGAACACACATATGTGCACGACTAAGACAACAGATGGCTGCGCACGCTGCGGATGAACCTGCTGCAAAAAGCTTACAGGAACATATGCAGATAAGCTACATATCAATGCACACACTTAAAGATAAACACACACATCCGCAGTGTTAGTATATTAACGAGGAGAGCACATATCACAATAACTGTCATGTCTTCATATATGTACATTACAAGATAATTAATCATAATTACAAGACATTAGTGCTCCATGTAAATCACACCTTCCATCTCCGTGGCATCTGTCACCTGCGTGTGGGTGTGCGTGTTTCTAAATATATCTCGTTCTCTAGATTTTAATTGTGTGTTTGTGCGTGTCCGTGCTTTCATGCATCCGGCCCATAAAAGAGAGTGGTTGAAGTTAATCATGTATGGGAGGTTGAATCATGTCTGGACAGGGATTAACATGTCTAGGTCACGGGGGCCTCGACAGTTGTGGCCATCTGTGTGGAGCTGCATGGCTTTCAGGACCTGTTAATAACATGCGGCTAAGTATGTGGTGAAGGACAAACAAATAATAGCCAGCAGGACACACATTACACTGACATAAAACAATAACTGTACATTTAAATTATGTCTATTGACATTATGCAGCCGGCCCATAGTCTCCCTTGTGAGACCATTCGTGGTTTGTCAGGTCCATGTATCATAACATATATAACATATACACTGTTGACGAGATCATTTGTGCAATGCCTTGCTAAGCATAACTTATCGTTTGTCAGTCTTCTGTGGGATAAAATCGTCTCTCAGCTCTGTGAACCTCTCACGCTGTTAGTCATATTATATATATATATATTGTCAGGTGTTTGCTCACAGCACCAGGATATCACTAACAGCAGACGTGAGCGTGCACACATGAGCCGTCATCCCTTCCGGTGTAGACAGGAAGTAAAGGAGGAAAGAATGGAGTCAGACCGTTTCCTTCCAGCTGAAACACATACGTGCATTTGCAAATGACTCATTAGGAAGGTAAAGACCAAAGTCCTCTTCTCTACCCTTTATGTGCCGCGAGATCTGAGTGCCTCACTCTGGTTGATACGTGACAAGTGAAGACAAGAAGTGGGAAATGACAAGTACCTGTTCCCCATGGACCTGAGGTGGGCTGCTGGCTGCAACCGATGGCCTTACTGTAGAGAGAGAGAGAGAGAGAGAGAGAGAGAGAGAGAGAGAGAGAGAGAGAGAGAGACCCCGAGGGGACAATACATCCTAGATGTGTCAGGACCAGCCAGGAGGCAGGTGGTTGATGGGAACTGAAAGGACGTCCACCATCGTTCACCCATAAGGGGTTACCATGACTGTAATAAAACAACAGCAAAAGGACAATTAAACTGAATTCAAATGCAATCATTGATTTAAAAAATGTATTCCAGGGAAATATTTCACCTATTAGGACATCTGGTGACTGATAGTGTAAATAAAGCATCCTGATATAAAACCCATGAACACTTGGCTTTCCATTCAACCACTTGGAATTAGTTCTGTGTTGTTATACAACGTTCACAGTGTCCTGAATGGCATCAAATTATCTCTGTGTAATGGAGATACGTTGTCCAATCATTATGACGTTACCATTCTAACTTGTGATTGGCACGACCTTATTCCAATAGTTGTAATTGCCAGTAACCTTGAGGCTCGGATGCCATATGCAGTCATTTTTGTGAGTTTTCCAACGGTAATCTGTTATTCTGTACATGCACCACCTAATTACATCATGCACATCAAATTTCTGCAGCCGTCGCCACCACGACCGCAACACGCATTGGACGTCTTGGCTGTTGCAGTTGCAGTAATTGTCTGCTGGTCTGGCTGTCTAGGTCTGCATGCCAGATGTCCGCCCTTCTGTTTGTAATCTGTGCATTACACATGATAACAGTTCATTCCCACTTTACATGAACCCCACAGCTCCTGCTACCAATCCCAAATACCACGCACAACCGCACACTGAGATAATTCTACATCCTCGTGGCTTAGAGCGAGCTGATATGCAGCACGAGCGTTTCTCCAGCCCCATAAATGAAAACAATAAAAAACAGAAAGGCACGTCTGACTGAAGGGAGAGAAAAGACTTTGTTTTGCTTCTTGCTTGTGTGCATAGTTTGTGTGTCTCTGTGCGAGAGTTGTAACGGGAGCTGAAATATTCAACAGAGTGCATCAGCTTCAGTCCACTGAACACAGCTGTTTACACACAGCCACAAGCACACACAAACACACACTCACATTCAAGTCGAGTGGACCACTCCTGCAAGGACACACACACACGCGCACGTGCACTAACACACACACACACACACGGCTGCCGATAGGAAGAACGATGTACAGTCATACAGGAAACGGCCTTAAACCACCTTTCCATCTCAATTCAGATAAAATCCCACAAGGTCGTCTTGGTTCCGCTTTGGAATTCTTTCCATTCTTCTTTAAAAATGCTCGAGTCCTGTTTTCCACCGTGCAGGATGTCCATGAGGTTCCCCTGCATGACTCCATACAGGAACCACCCTTTTCTTCTCTGCATCTGAACCGTAGGAGTTCCCGTCTCTCCCAGAGCTTTAGCGTGCAGTCTCGCCTGAACCCTGCCGGTCGCGGAGCGGATAAGTGAATGAAAGGAAAGGAGGGGAAATAATGAATAAATAAAACATATACATCAGCAGTGTCGGGCCTTCACCAGCACACTCACCAACACACACACGAGCCCCTCAGTCGATGCAGCAATCAGAGCGGCCCTTCTATTATTCAGTAGTTTGTTTCAGATCTATGTTCTCTGTCTCGCTGTTTTCCGGTGGACGCTGGAAGAACATGGACCTCTGCTGGTGGCAGCCTCAGTCACCGCCGCAGTCTACTGAGCTGCACCCTGAAAATCATAAAGAAAATGTTTACTTGTGCCATAACAGAAAGTAATGGCCTTCCAAATTACTCATCTACACACTCAAAGAATAAGAACACAAACATCTGTCTTGTCCCCTCCATAACTCCCAGAACATGCTACATGCTGTATTGAAGGTAAAGACGATATGATATCATGTCAATCACGAACCTCGTATCCTCCGAAAAACATCTTTTACAAACTCAAAAAGAAATTACTTTTCCATTTTCTTCCCGTGTGTTGTGTTCATCTTTTACACCGAAGCGCTTTGACCTGGCCTCGGGGCTGTAAAACAATTTCCTCACATGGGAGAAACAATCTCAGCACCCAATTACAATAAAGGAATATGACATTACGGATAGCAGGTTCTTAGAGGGCACACGGTAATGTAGTTTAGCATCTCATTATTGTGCCAAATCCTCTGTGCAAAAAACCAGAGACAAAGCCTGAGTATTATCGCGGGGCTCCTTCTAATCATTCACGCTAGCCGCGGAGGCAACGTGTAATTTAGGTCTCGAATCCCGGACTGCTGGAAGTGAACCGAGAGCTGCCAAGCCGCGAGTTTTGTTCATGTTTTAAATGACTGAGCTATCAGAACATCTGCTCCGCTCGCATCTCTTTCACTCCGCGTCTTGCTGCTGGCAAGCCGGCAGGAACATATGCACACACACACACACACACACACACACACACGCACACACCACCTGTTTGGCAAGACAAGGGTTAGTTCTTAGTTGTGTAAATAGACGTGTAGTTTATCATCTCCACTCTAAACTGCAGTGTTCTGGGCGCGGCACTTGAGCATATTAACAGGGAGACAAAGCTTTGCATCAGGAGTCTCAGAGTTCCCCCACAGCTTCGTCTTCATTTACCTGTTGCTGCTCGATGTGTCATTAATCTTCAGTTGTTATGCAGTATCAGACACTGCCAACAGAATTCTGACAAGAGGAAGGGAAGTGATGCTTCTTACCTCTTTGCTCCAACAAAACCATAATGACTGGCCGAATGGTAAAACATTTGGTGGACTACATCACTCATGGCTTGTTTCCGATGCCGTTCACTAATGGATCTGGTTGGGTTAGTGGATGTGGAAGCATTGACGTCAGCCCTGTGGCGGCCAGGGTACCAGATTGACTCTCTTGGCAATTAGGGAAGATGCCTCTATAACTGTCATTAGGCCTCATGCATGAATGTTTTCTTCTTATTATATTATATGTGTTCTTACACAAAGCAATGAGAGGGAAATAAGAGAATCCTATGAGGGAAACACGAGACGTGTACTGGCAGCCAAGTCTGTGTTCACAACCTGAGTTTGTCATTGAATCTTGTTTGATCTTAAATTGGATGCACGTGCCAGACGGTTCGCAATTAGCACGAGGAAACACGGCACTGCACCTTAACAAGGGCGGCAGACTTGCCATGTTCACACCCACAAACTTCACAAACCATCCGACAGGTAACGACTACTAAAAAAACAAGCAAGCAAAGGGAAGTAAATAACGTTTCACCTGTAAATAGAGACTATAATAGTGACTGACACTTACACTGCTGCTTCCTCTTCTTCTTCTTCTTCACCACGTCTTTTCTAACATAATAAAATAATGTGAATATAAATCACCATAGTTAAGGAAAAATATCATTAAAACCCATGAATAATAATATAATAAACCATTATTACATTATGCAAAAGGTATGTTATAAGCGTAATGCATTATACACCCAAGCACTTTGATTAATGTAAAAAAAAAACAATAAATTCCTCGGTGCTTTCATAAATATGTAAACTCAAGTGAATAATAAGCAGCCTGCAGCAGATTCCATTAATTCTAGTCACAAAGTTACTGACCTGACCTGCTCGTTTATACCAGCAGGTATAAACACATGAGAAGGAACGGAAAATAATAACAGTGTGGGAGGTCGAGTGTGCGAATGTTTGTGGCCTCTGCAGTACTCAGCTGCCTCCGAATCCCTCCCATCACAAGGCTGTAATCACTCCCATATCCTGCCAAGGCTCCTGTTACCCCCCCCCACACACCCACCACCACCACGCAGACACACACTGCATCACCGCTAACTTCACACCTTCCCTTCACTGATGACCTCATTGCCCTCTCTTCTTCATCATCTCACACTGTTAGAACAGAGCCATCTTTCTTTTACATTCTACGAGCCACGTGACGCCTCGGGGCTTTCAAACTTCGACTCGTCTGTTTTTTTGAACAACTATCATTCCAGAAACAAGACAAGAAAATGATCAATGATATTTCTTTTAAAACCTAAAGAGAGACTGTTTTTGATGACGATGCTGCAGGCTCGTCAAGTAGCGATGCCCTCCATATGCCGCACCCTGTCAGACGCACAGGGCTTTAAAATGACCTTTACCTGTAATTTATATCACCAAAAAAGCCCTGACTTGGCCTTGGAAGTGATTTAACCCATGCACGAGTTAAAACACCACTGTTTCTTCTCCAGAGTAGTTAACTGCGTACTTCCCCTAATGAGTTTTGCAACACTTTCATTTCCTTTGTAGATGAATGCGGCTCACTGACATAGTTAGTTTCTTTTCATCCTCCTTGTTTTTTTGTTTTTTTTAAGATACTCAGCTAAACGCTTTAGGCAACAATTACAACCGCAAACCTGCTGGCGCACTGATGCAATACGGGCTAATGAGCAAGTCACCATCAGTAGTTAGCTGGCATAAAGCAGGACTTCACTTCCCAGCTGCGGAGCGCCTGGTTGTCTTCTTTCAGCCACGTGTGCAGCTCCTTCATTGACGGCCTTTTAACTACAGTCATCTGCAAAGACTTTTACAGAACCACACATTCTTTTCCCGGGTTACAGAAACTCTCTTTCCCCATGTATACTAGAATGTGTGGTCAACTGCAGCATTTACTGTAACCAGACATTATGGGAACGCCACTCAAAGGTTAATTAGGCTGTTAATCTCAAAAGAACTTCCTTATATGAAGAACTGATTTTGCTTACTGCTCATCTTCAGGAGAGGGAGACGTAATGCCCCCCATGACGAGCACTTTAAGCCACGTACAACTGAATATACCACAGAGATCGCCGGCAATTTACCTCTAAAATCCTAAAATGCCTCTTGCTTGCTATCATAAAGTCTCATTTAATTTCCTACTTTAAAGTTTTACAGCCTCGTTCTCTCTGGTGCCATAACCATAATCTTTCCTTGCTATTTACCTTTCATTAAAAACATCATTGTCATAATTGCAGCTTACAAGTTTAGCAGAATAAACTTAATAAACATGGGCCTTTGGTTGTTCCCCAAATCTTGAAGAAAAGTTTTAGGTTTAATCAACAACTAGGGAGCTCTGAAGTGTTGAGAGGATAAACGTCAGGAGATTGTAAATAAAGTTTGAGCAGTTAGGATAGCCAGCTGTGAGTTAACAGATTTTGTGGCCACTAGGGGGCAGTGTGAACAAGTTATCCACTAAACGAAAGTCAAATTCCTTTAACTCAGTTTGTTCGTCTCCGTCAACTCCTATTGTCGTCTAACATATTGTCATGTAGGGATTACAGCTGCTGTAATAATTAGTTATCCCTGTTATAGTTACTTACTTTCTCCCCTAGTTACAGATCGGTTGAGACCGTCAATCACAGGGCCGTTAGTGGAAGGAAATCCCCCGCACGCGCACAAGCACACACATGTCGCCAATCATTTAAGTAGCAACGACGTTCTCTCTCTTTCCCAGACACACACACTCACACACTAACTCACATATTGTGTTAGTAGTCATTATTTAGGCTGACAGAGGTGGATTTATACCCAGAGCTCTTTCCATAATTGAAGAGTTTTCGTCTCTCTGTTTCCGCCTCAACCTGCTCAGTCAGCAGTTTTACAATGAGCCCCGGAGCGTGTGTGTGTGTGTGCGTGTGTGTGTGTGTGTGCGTGTGTATTTAACCGAACCAACACCTTCTGTTTCTCAGTTTAAGGTGCACTTGAAAGAAGAGAGAAAGTGTCAGAGAGTGTCAGAGAGTCCCGGCAGGTCGCTGTAACAGTGGAGTTTAAGATTACTCAGCCGCAGGAATAATGATGTGAAGACATTCTTTCTTCCACTTTTAATCCTTTTCTTTAAAATGTCATACTATTCCTGCACAGATGACTAATCACACTCATCACTTCTGGATGAGAAATTAACCTCCTACTAAAGTATGTTGGTTATAATACAAGAACTACTTTTAGACCTTCAGACCTTCACAGTGGCTACAGAGTTCAACATGTTAGACACAAGTGGAAAGATGGCGAGGCAGAGATAGCAACGAGAGGACGACACGAGCTGTGTGTGGTCACTAATTTAGGAAATGGTGCTGAGATGCAAAAAGTGTTATGTTCCCTTCTGCATGTGTGCGTGTCCCCCTCTTTCCTCTCCCCATGGGGGGCTAATTACAGTTGTAAAGGGCACCAAATTAAAACAGCTTAATGTCAGCAGCTGGGAGCTACTTATCCAGTGTTAATATCCAATTCTGTGTGGTGTGCGTGCGCGTGTGTGTGTGTATGTGTGTCCGTGCTTGTGTGTGTGTGCTTACATAATGCTGAGTACTTTCACTGCAGGCAGACTGTGTAAACAACTCGATAAAGTTATGCACTCGCACACAATAGATGAACGGTTGATCCCAAGTGACCTCAAGGCGACCGGCAAAGGTCACAAGTGCACACGAAGCGAGACGAACACAGACACACACAACGACAGTCGGATCCTCAAGTGAGTCGTTGAAACATCTACAACAGCCAAACAAGCAGTAAATTAGCAGCGGCCTCAGATTATCACAGATCCAGCGGGTTTGAAGTGACATCATATAACAGCAGACACAGAGGGATTCTGGAAGGGAGATGAGTGAGAGAGCGGAATGAAAGAGAGGCAATCTGGACTAAGAGAGAGAAGAAAAGTTGAGGGAAAGTTTTCCCTGATGAAGGGCAAAGAAGGAAGATGAAATGCTGGAAAAAAAAAAGAAACAAAGACTGTGGAATGAATGACAGACGATAAGAGAGAGAACATTACTTCTGAAAATAATTCTTCTGAGGTTTGTGGTCTCAGCCTGCTGCCACGCGAACCGAGCAATCTTCTGTTCCCTTACGTCAACTTATAGATACACGCTGACTTACCCCAGTAAGTATGTGTGTGTGTGTGTGTGTGTGTGTGTGTGAGCTGGTGAACTGCTCTGGTCTGTTTAAAGAATCATAACCAACAGTAGAACACTGCTTATTAAGACCAGAAGGTCTTAGGCTGACATACCCTACTGCTGACGTGTATGTGTATGTGTGTGTGTGTGTGTGTGTGTGTGTGTGTGTGTGTGTGTGTGTGTGTGTGTGAGTGAGTGTGTGTGTGTGTGCCTCTGTTTGATCTATCATACGCTGGCAGCATGCTACTGTGCACCAAGGTCGGTTTGAGCGCAGCATCTATCATCATAGAGTAGCGTTCATGTGGTTGTGTGTGTGGCGTGTGTGTGTGTGTGTGAAGCATGTGTGTGTGTGTGTGTGTGTGTGTGAGTGTGTGTGTGTGTGTGGGGTGTGTGTGTGGGTGTGTGTGTCTGTGTGTGTGTTTGTGTGTGTATCTGTGTGTGTCTGTGTCTGTGTGTGTCTGTGTGTCTGTGTGTGTGTCTGTGTGTGTGTCTGTGTGTGTGTGTGTGTGTGTGTGTGGACAGGGAGCTCCAGCAGACACTTGGACTGGATCACCAGCCTTGGTGTGTTTCCCAGTA